>JAWQEG010002470.1:182500-198316 GCA_033782935.1 Petrolisthes cinctipes
ATAACAACAATAATAATAATAATAATAATAATAATAATAATAATAATAATAATAATATTTTGGATGGCCAGATGGCAAACACTTAATCAGCTAAATCACACATTGAGTATTACCTGTCGTGGATGACCTAGAAGGCTACAGATTCCTCCAAACTATGCCAGGTAACACACAAGTACCCGAGTGAACGAGTAAGGTATCTGTTTCGTCACACACTTTGGAGGATTCTGGTAGCTCTCTTTATCACCCACAACATCACCTCATTAACATACATATATATATATATAATGACCTGCTATTATCCTCAGCCAACACACACACACACTCTCTCTCTCTCTCTCTCTCACAGTCTCACACATACACACACACACACACACACACACTATCACATACACACACACACTCTCTCTCACAGTCTCACACACACACACACACACATACACACTCTCTCTCTCTCTCTCTCTCTCTCTCTCTCTCTCTCTCTCTCTCTCTCTCTCCTCTCTCTCTCTCTCTCTCTCTCTCTCTCTCTCACACACACACACACACACACAAACGAGTCTAATTCCAAGAACCAGAATCAACACAATCAAATATGGAAACTAAACCCACAAACAAGAGGTCAACCACCCTACAGTCTAATTATAAAGTTACGTACGCTGTCACAATCAAATAACCACCGACACTTTCCTTCCATCATGCAAGTAAATCAGTATCATATCAAAATATAATCATACAACACCTTATGTCAACTCAACCCTGTCGATTATTATTATGAGGTGCTGCAAAATCATACACGTGTTGTTTTTTATTACCAAGATATTTACTACGATGGAAGGAAAGTGTCGGTGGATATTTGATTGTGGCTGTACACTGTCACAAGAGGTCAGTGTCTTCGCATTTTGGAGAGACCTGTAGACTTGATCCATTTGTTCTGTATTACGCACTTGGGTCTGACTGGGGATTAACGCAAGGAAATAATATGTTTGTATAACCTTAGGAAATAATTTGTCTGACTGGAGAATAACTAAGGAAATATTCTGACTGTATTACATCCTTGGTTCTGACTGGGGAATAACCTAAGGAAATAATTTGTCTATATTACGCACTTGGGTCTGACTGGAGATTAACCAAGGAAGTAATATATTTGTATAACCTTAGGAAATAATTTGTCTGACTGGAGAATAACCTAAGGAAATATTCTGACTGGGGATTAACGTAAGGAAATAATATGTTTGTATTACCTTAGGAAATAATTTGTCTGACTGGAGAATAACCTAAAAGGAAGTACTTAATCATACCTCAAGTGGGCAGCAGACCCAGGGCACAATCTTGCAGGAAATTGGTGAGAGGCTGAGAGTTAGGATCCACTGAATGGTCTCCCCAATGTACCTCTCACACGGCAATTCCACGAAGGGGATGTAGCCTGTATGGAGAATTATTATTATTACTTACAATGAAGACTGGAACCAAGCATGGAGAGGATAATTAATATAGGAAAAGAACAAGCAAGTATGGGAGGGGCAGAAAGCATTTAAGTAGACAAAAGGAAGAATATTTAACCCATAGATGTGCTGTATGTGAAAAGAGAAGAGACGGGATATGCTTTTTTTTCTATTTTTTTTTTTTTTTTTTTTAGCTGGCGAAAATATAACTGTTTCCTTATTAATATTTGTTTTATATAAATGTCATTCACTCCAAGACATGTTATACAATTTTTTTCACAACTTGGTACACATCTGCAACCTATAAATACTGGAATATACGCCAGAATTAAAAAAAATATATATAAAATATAACACTATAACAAGTCACTCACCTCCATGTCCAGGTGGTAAATAGAAAAAAACCATGTCTGTTGATGTGTGGTAAGTGGCTTGGGTCTCACAGTGTCTTCAACGTTCAGTCCACCTTTCTGTCAGTCTGTCCACCTTACTGTCAATCCACGTCACTGTCAATCCACCTCACCTTCAATCCACCTCACTGTCAATACACCTCACTGTCAATACACCTCACTGTCAATACACCTCACTGTCAATACACCTCACCTTAATTAATTAAAGCCACTACTCCTTCAAGCCACTTCTCCTTCAAACCACTTCAGTTGTCCTGTTTACTACCATCAGTATAATCAATGTCAGTCCATTTCTGTGTCTCTTTAATGTAAAATCTATCTCAATGTTACTTAACCTCACCGAATATATTTCCACCTCACTGGTTGGTGCTCTTCTCGACTCAGTAAAGCGTGACTCTCCAACTCTTGTGTTCAGTGTCGTCAACTCCGGATTCCTCTCTCTCTCTCTCTCTCTCTCTCTCTCTCTCTCTCTCTCTCTCTCTCTCTCTCACGGGATGCCCCACTTCCCGTTCCAACAGTTAAACATTACACACATTAATCTCTCAACGTAAATATGAAATAGTTTTTAATTCGGTTTTCAGTTTAATTTCCCTGTTGTTTAATTAATTTCCTATTCTATTCTGTTTAGTTTAAATCTATGACTGGTCTTCTGTGTTTTAGTTTCTATTTCATTTAAGTTCCCTGATATTATTCTATGGTCATTGCACTTTAATATCACCTTTATATTTATGTTTGCAATATTATACGATCATTATTATCTTTTTTAATCATCTAATGTGTATTTCTCCAGTCTGGCTTCACTACCGTTTCTTTATTTTATTTACTTTTCTTATATTCGTGTATTCTGTGATCACTGTTGAATAATTTTGGCTTCTAATGTAATCGTAATCTTTTCCAGTCAGGCCACTTTGCTTAATAATATCTAATTTTATTTTATATTTAGCTTCACTCATATATTTTATAATTCTTCCAGTCTACGGTCACTCGTGTTCACTTTTCCAGTTCTTGTTTACATTTCCAGTCTCAGGTCACTTATATATATATTATTTTTCCAGTCTACAGTCTCTCTTGTTTATTAAGAACCAAATGTAAACAAACTAGAATCTTGATTTGGTCATTTTTCTTGGTCAGGTCAGGTCAGGTTGGGTCGGGTCTGGTCTGGTCTGGAGGTCACATCGTACATACGTCTGCTGCTGTTGGGAAAGACCATATTGTGTTTAGTTCCTGGTGGGGCAACATGCTAGGTCATCAGTTTCAATATAATACACAGCGTCAGTAGTATTCAGAAACTATACACATTCCATTACAACTTAGAGGGATTTTTGGTACATTGAAGAGCCTTGATTCCTCCAAAGTATGCCAGGAAACAACAGGACCAGATGCACAAATATAATGGTGTCCTGTTGCTTGGAATAGTTTGGGGGAATCAGTTGCTCCAGATTGACCAACCACAGTGTACTACCCTTCATATGCTAACATTACCATTAAGAGGATAGTATAGAGTTGGTAAATCTGGAGCAACTAATTTCTCCAGACTATTCCAAGCAACAGGACACCATTATATTTGTGCCTCTGGTCCTGTTTCCTGGCATACTTTGGAGGAATCAAGGCACTCCAATGTAACAAAAGTATACCATCCCCTTACCCTCTGATCATGTATAATGCTGGTGGCTTCTGATTCCTCCTGACTATACCACGAAACAAGCTCCTTCAATGTAGGCTGTGTTTCGTGGCAATGTTTGAAGGACTCACTAGCCTCCAAAATTCTTACTACATCACGTGGGTCCTAAATTTAATACTGGACTCTAAGCTATATATAGTCACGGTCTAAATAATATCTCGACCGTGTATATATAGTAATCCATTTTCGGCAATAGACAAGGTGATTACACACATTATAAATTCACGTGATTTATCTCTGAATCGTTCTCGCATATTTCCCCGTCCATGTGGTCTAAGTAGGTTCAGTCTAAATTAAGGCCCCACCCTACTGACCTTGTCCAGTTTTCTCACTCCCCCTCCCCCACCCACCCCATGCACACTCTTTTCCTCCAGTCTCTCTCTCTCTCTCTCTCTCTCTCTCTCTCTCTCTCTCTCTCTCTCTCTCTCTCTCTCTCTCTCTCTCTCTCTCTCTCTCTCTCATCCACACCCATTATCAGCCTACCCACCTACACTTACTCAACTATCCATCTTATTCTAATCATATGGCTACCTATTGATCCACTTTCCCGTCCTTGCCCATATAGCACCCCCATGCACCTACTGACACACCCAGCTACCCACCTTTCCCTGATCACACAGATAGATAGATAGTTTATTGACCACAGCATTGTCTACATTTGAATATTACAAATATTTCTTGGATATTAATAACATAGATTACAAATAGCAATTCATAGGTTATCTACTGCAGTCCACAAATGTACAAATCGATGAGTTCTACCCTACAGTCTACAAAAATACATTATAATGACTTTACAGTATAGTATCTGCAACAGTCCACTTATCTGCAGCAGTCCACTAGCCTGCCCACCTATCTTCATTCCCCTGCACACACACCTACCCACCTATCCACCCACTCTCCCACTCCACCCCCACCTACCACCTGACGCCCTGACTGACCTAGTACAGAATGACTGGCCTTTGAGAGCAAGGTCACCAAGGAGGGGGTAAGAAAGGGAGAGAGGGGATTGTGTGGGGTGGGGCACGGAAGGAGGAAGTGAATGCGAGGCGAAAATGATGGAGAGAGGCGATGAAGGCGAGACTTTGGGAAGGTAATGTATGTACACTCGTGATACAAAATTTCTGACCAAAGTGTGAGGAGCAGAAAGCTTCGAATCGCCTGGTATTGCTCATTTCCCCACCCAGTACACCTATAGAGGCTGAGTTCTAATACAGGGTGTGTGTGTGTGTGTGTGTGTGTGTGTGTGTGTGTGTGTGTGTGTGTGGTGCCTGCCGTTCGTCTCTGGTCAGGGATTCCTTTTCACGAGTGTACAGTGACGAGCCATAAGAACTTCCAAGTCTGCTTTGAATAGTCTGATGGAGGTCTAGCAAGTATGAGACAGGGTAAGCATTGTAATTGGTTCACAGGTATGTCAGATGATTCCAAACTTCAATAAGACCTGGATATTTATTATGACTCTTGACTTTACACTTTGGGACTATAATCGTGTACTGTACATTCCCACCACCAGCGGTCACTGCAGTCACATGATTTTTTTTTTTTTTTGTACATGGTTTGTTTGTATGTGGAGTTCTTGTTTACTTTTCAAAAATTAAAATAATCATGGATGTCTTAGTAACTCTAGCTGGGCTTCTTTCTGCTCCTCAGTCGTATATGTATGATGAAAACTATACACATACTGCACTACAGACACACCAAACAATTACACTGACCTCTGGTGGCAGCTGAAATAACTTAAGGGGGTGCAGGAATAGGGGGACAGGATTGGGGAGATTTAGGGAGGTGCGGGGGGTGCGGGGGGTGCGGGAGTAGGGGGACAGGCTTGTGAGGGGGGGGGTTAGGGTGGTGCGGGAATAGGGGACAGGCTTTCTACCCACCCCAAGCCTGTCCCCCTATTCCTGCACCCACCCAGTCCCCCCCCAAAGCCTGTCCCCTACTCCTGCACCCCCTTAAGCATCTGACTGTACCACCACCACCACTACTAAATTTACTAGCATTAAGGGGGTGCAGGAATAGGGGGGACAGGCTTGGGGGGGGTTAGGGGGGTGCGGGAGTAGGGGACAGGCTTGGAGGGGGGGTTTGGGGGTGCGGGAGTAGGGGGACAGGCTTGGGGAGGGGGGGTTAGGGGTGAGCGGGAATAGGGGACAGGCTTTCCACCCACCCCAAGCCTGCCCCCCTATTCTCGCACCCCCCTCAAGCCTGTCCCCCTATTCCCGCACCCCCCAAACCCCCCCCAAGCATGTCCCCTACTCCCGCACCCCCTTAACCTTATCATAATCGTAATCTCTATCACTATTACCACTCATGCACAACACAGAGTCACTATCACACACACACCACTATCATTACCTTCACCACAACTATCACAACAGCGTCACTATCACACACACACCACTATCATTACCTTCACCACAAATACCACAACAGCGTCACTATCACACACACACCACTATCATTACCTTCACCACAACTACCACAACAGCGTCACTATCACACACACACCACTATCATTACCTTCACCACAAATACCACAACAGCGTCACTATCACACACACACCACTATCATTACCTTCACCACAACTACCACAACAGCGTCACTATCACACACACACCACTATCATTACCTTCACCACAAATACCACAACAGCGTCACTATCACACACACACCACTATCATTACCTTCACCACAACTACCACAACAGCGTCACTATCACACACACACCACTATCATTACCTTCACCACAAATACCACAACAGCGTCACTATCACACACACACCACTATCATTACCTTCACCACAACTACCACAACTACCCAACTGCATTGATGAAAAAGAGACAGGGGAGACATTCAATTTAGTAAAACGATCGGGGTTCCCTTTCACCTACAAGAGTGCTATCATCATACGAGGTAATGACTGGGGTGTAATCACGAGTAGTAAAGTGTTTTGAGACGACAACAACAACACGAGTCCCTTATGAGATTGATGCACCTTCATTGGGTCGTTACAGTAGATCGTCTATTAATTAATTATCGGTGAATGGGAGGAGATATATAATTTCCTCCATGAACTTTCTTCTTTACTATACTTTCCTTCACTCCAGTAGACTAGTTAACATGGCATAAACAAACAGCCATGAAATAGCCAAAATTATCTTGCTGTTGTTTGATTATCCTTTGTATTATTTTGCACTCCAAACTACAAAAGAAAGCACTTCCTCATGGCTTTGTTGGCAGGAATCAGTAGCCCTCCAATTTACCACCAAGAGCGTTTAAGAGGACAAATGATGTTTAAGGTGGTAATTCTTTTTTGTTACATTGGAGTGCCTTGATTCCTCCAAAATATGCTAGGAAACAGGACCAGAATAGCAAAAGTAATGGTGTTTTGTTGCTTGGAATAGTTTGGAAGAATCATTTGCTCCAGATTTACCAACACAAAACTTCCCCCTTAAGAGGACAAATACTGTTTAAGAGGAGAGTTTGAGATGACACTTTAAGAGGACAAGATGCTGTTACCGATCCATTGATTCTTAAAACTTGCAAAACTCGCCATAACCACGTTCGCGACATCATTAACTCTTAATAATGATTGCTAGTCATCACTTAGTGTTTATAGGTGTCGCCCTTGCTCTGTGTACAACCTCGAACTTTGATCAAAATTACCCAAAATGTCCCCAGCACAGCACGTCAAAATATCTGGCACAATTATTGCAGTACTAAAATCGATGACTGTGTGTGTGTGTGTGTGTGTGTGTGTGTGTGTGTGTGTGTGTGTGTGTGTGTGTGTGTGTGTGTGTGTAGGTGGTTATAAGGTTGAGAGGAGTGTGTGTGTGTGTGTGTGTGTGTGTGTGTGTGTGTGTGTGTGTGTAGGTGGTTATAAGGTAGGTCCAGAGGAGTGTATGTGTGTGTAGGAGATCTCTATTAATTTTATTTTAATGATGAGTTAGATCATTGTTGACTGTGTTATTGCTTTCACTCTTAGCACACAAGTTATCCATGGTTCTTGTTAACAGTGTTGTGTGTGTGTGTGTGTGTGTGTGAGTGTGTGTGTGTGTGTGTGTGTGTGTGTGTGTTGTGTGTGTATGTTTTTTTTCTCTCTTCTATATTTATCCTCTTTTTACTGGGTGTCGTGTGTTATGTCTTATGTTTATCACGACTCGCCTGCCTGTCCTTCGTGTCGTCTGCCTCGTGTGTGTGTCAGGATAATGTGTTGTGTTGTGTGGAGTCTCTTTTTCACACACGTCGTGATTCAGTTCCCAATTTACAGTCTCCCTTCTCTTATCATATTTGTGTTTCCCTATTCTCTCTCATTTCCTATAATTCTCGTCTCTCGCATTCTCTTCCTTCCTCTCTACTTTGCTATTCTCCTCAGTTTTTCACATTAGTTATAATTCTTCAGTATTATTCTTGATTCTCATTTTTTTCTGCATTCGTTTCCTCTTTGCTATATTTCCTCTCCCCTCTCCCTTCTTCTTCTCCTCCTCTTCTCTCCACTACTCCACCCTCTATAGTTAATCTCGTCCCTCTCTCTATCCCTCCCTTTCTTGCTTGCTTTTTCCCTCGTGTTTGCTGTCCTTCCTCCCCATCTCCTCCTCTTCCATTGTCACAAAAGATCTTAATGGTCAAGTAAATTTATTCATCTTCCCATTAATAATCCCCAATACTCCCTACCACGATTACCCAGTCCCCACACTCCTTTGAAGCCTAATTATAGTCGTCACTCAGCCCCCTTACACCTTCCTCATACTCCAGCCCCCTCACTTATCCTCCTACTCCAGCCCCGTCACTTATCCTCCTCCTCCAGCTCCCTCACCCCTCCTCCTCCTACTCCATAATCCAGCCCCCTCACCCCTACTCCAACCCCCTCACCCCTCCTCCTACTCCAACCCCCTCACCCCCTCCTCCTACTTCAGCCCCCTCACTTATCCTCCTCCTCCAACCCCTCACTTATCCTCCTCCTCCAGCCCCCCTCACCCTCCTCCTCCTACTCCAACCCCCTCACCCTTACTCATACTCCAGCCATCTCACTCCTCCTCCTCCTCCTCTTCCAACCCACCCCCCTCCTACTCTAACCTAACCCTACCCCCTCCTCTTCATCCTCGTGAGTGACCTTTGACCTGATCACAGCCAAAGTCAAGGCTATGATGCTCCTGACCCCTAGAATGTGCAGGTCACGATGCCGGATATCTGACCTCTGACCTTCCCTCCCTCCCTCCCTCCTCTATCGATAAATAAACACAACACACTACAGTCACCACCAAAAAGTTGTGTCACACGCCTCCCTAGTATGACGGGGAATTTTTTGAGAATGAGATTATCGTGAATGAGACGTGTTTGTTTGTTTGTGTGTATTTGCTTGTGTGTGTGTGTTTGTTTGTTTATTTTTTTGTTTGTTTCTTTGTGTGTATATGTTTGGTTTATTTTTGCTTGTGGTTTGTTTGTTTGTATATTTGTTTGTTTATTTGGTGGTTTGTGTGTTTGTTTGTTTCTCCTGACTGCTATTTTTGTTGTCACGATTTACAGTCATGAGAAAAAAAATCAATAACATAACAGCATAATATAATAAATAGTGTGTTTGTTTGTTCATTATCCTGGCCAAAATGCACCGATTCCATTCTTAAGGTGGTGATTTTTTTTTTTTTTTTTTTTATTATTATTATTATTATTATTATTATTATTATTATTATTATTATTTTTTTTTTTTTTTTTTTTTTTTTTTTTTGGTACATTGGAGTGCCATGATTCCTCCAAAGTATGCTAGGAAACAGGACCAGCAGAAGAACAAAAAAAATAATAATAATAATAATGTTCTGTTGCTTGGAATAGTATGGATGATTCGGTTGCTCCAGATTTACCACACAAATCTTTCCCCTTTAATTAATTAATAGTTATAATCTCCAGACATGTTTTTTTTTTCTTATGTCCAAAGTGTTTAGAATATTTTTCCTCCATCTTACATCTTTTCCTCCATTTCATTTTTTTTTCCTCCATTTCGCATTTTTTCCTCCATTTCACATTTTTTCCTCCATCTCACCTTTTTCCTCCCTCCCACCCCCACCTCCACCTCCACCTCCTCCTCCTACCTTTCTCCCTATACCCCAGCAGACGCCTCCCTACCTTGCCTTACCTTTCCTACCTTACCTATAGTACAGTACCTGCTCACAAAACTGGTTCTCAAGTCCCGTTATGTTAATCGTATTGGGCAGTCCGTTAAAATAAAAATGAGGAGACTGGATAAAAGGAGAGATGACAGGCAGGAGAGAGTGAGGAAGGAAGAAAGGAAGGAAGCCAGGAAGGGAGGAAATGAGAAGGGAATGTGGATAGGAGTAAGAAGAGAGGAAGGGGAGTGGACTAGAAGTAAAAGATGGAGTGTAAAAGGAGAGAGTAAAATGATAAGAGCCATGAGGAAGTATAGAGAAACAGAGGGTGGATGTGGAAACTGACCAAGGATGCAGAAGTGAGGGTGGATGTTACAAGGAATGAGTGGAGAGGTGTGGGCTGAATGAGAAGGCGACCAAGATACAACGAGGAAGTAAATTAATGGTGGAAGGAAAGGTGATGGAAAATGAGGAGGGGTGGAAGAGTGGGTGGACGAATTGCAGGAAGGAGGAAAGTAAGGAAGAAACTAAATATTGATGGAAGAATTGAAAGAAGAATCGAAGACAGAGAAAAGAAGTTAAAAATGAAGTGTAGAAGGAAGGAAGGAAGGAAGAAATGAAGGAAAGCCGAGCGAGAACAAAGAAAGGATAGTGCTACTCTTGAGGTAAAAGGGTAGTGACCAATAGGACATGTATGGATGCACTCACACACACACACACACACACATACAAATACATACGCCGACTAGTGTGTCAGTCGGTCATTCATGAGGGAGATTCACCCTCTGCATACCTGCCCTTATCGTCCCACAGTACGTGATTGTGTGTTGTAATTGAATGGTGGTCTCAGTGTGTGTGTGTGTGTGTGTGTGTGTGTGTGTTAGTGTGAGTGTGTGTGTGTGTATGTGTGTTAGTGTGTGTGTGTGTGTGTGTGTGTGTGTGTGTGTGTGGTGTGCTTAGTTTGCTAGAGTTTTCGATTTAATGAAAGCTAACTCTCACATAAAGGAAATGTGTAATTATGTATTTGAAGTGTTGAGCACTTATAAATAATTCAAATAATGTCCTCTACAATAGGAAAGAAATTAATTCTTATTGGACAAAAAATATGTACTGATTTTCTTTTGTTTATGTAATATGTGTTCTTTTGTCAATAAATTAACTAACTAACTAACTAACTATGTGTGTGTGTGAGAGAGAGAGAGAGAGAGAGAGAGAGAGAGAGAGAGAGAGAGAGAGAGAGAGAGAGACTAGGGTCACAGCTGACCTACATCACGTAACCATCATGTTATACCCTCTATGTCGTTCATTGAATACAACCTTTGCACCCCAATTGATGGGCAGGAGAAACTGTATGTTCCGCTAACCCCATGCCTTTGTGTACTGAGGCCAATAACCCTTGTAAGGAATCAATAGAGGACGAGCAATAGGCCCATATGACCCTGATTTCTATGTAAGTATATCTACAAATTAGGCAGAGACTTTATATTCACACTGAACAATGTCTAGTTTTATTTTTGAAGAGACGAGAACAAGAGTCATTAGGCTCTTAGTAGAACTCTTTACGTCTGTGTTTAGAGGAACATTATACCCATGGATACAGTGCCATGGTAAAGAGTTTTTGTAACATTAGGGTATGCATGCAATTATATGTGTGTGTGGGGGGGGGGCTATGTAAGGAATGAATAGAAGTATTTTGTGTGTGTGTGTGTGAGAGAGAGAGAGAGAGATGAGAGAGAGAGGAGAGAGAGAGGAGAGAGAGAGAGAGAGAGCATCTGGGAAAGAAAGACACAATACGAATCTACAAAATCACAGAAATTCTAACTTCATGACAAGTATCCCACCTCCTTTCATCACACCCTCCCTTCCCAACCCGTCATAAGCAGACTTGTGGAAGGATTCATGGCCGTAGCTCTCCCAAAGTGATAGGTTTAATTCTGCAGTGAACTTTGGAAAGCGTGACAACACTTCTTTTTTATTCCTTAGACAGCCACGATAATTAACTAAAGTAAAACATATTGAAAACTAGGATTACTGCATACTGTCTAGCTCAAGTCTCTGTATAGTAAAAAACAGATTTGGATTACTATGTATCTGCTGTTGAAGTCTCTATATAATTATTACCGGAATATTTGGATTACTACTTAATGTCTAGTTGAAGTCTCCATATAAAACCATAGGACTAGGATTACTATTTATTCTCCGTTGAAATCCCCTTCTAAAACTGACTGAGCACAATGTAATGTGTAAAATATTGTGTAATTTGTCTTGGGTTGTATTACACACACACACACACACGGCAAAGAGAGAGAGAGAGAGAGAGAAGAGAGAGAGAGAGAGAGAGAGAGAGAGAGAGAGAGAGAGAGAGAGAGAGAGAGAGAGAGAGAGAGAGAGAGAGAGAGAGAGAGAGAAAGAAAAAGAATGAGAGATAGAGATAAAGAAAGAAAAAGAAAAGAAAGAGAGAGAGAAAGCAAGAGAGAGAGGAGAGAGAGAGCACTAGAGAGGAGGGGGTGTGGTGAGTCTCCAGCTGACCTACAATCAGTAACCAGTGCCGGTGAAGACAAAAACTACACAGGCTCCACGTCAGCTTTGCTCTACTCCTGCCTTAGGGTTAGGTGTGGTTAGATGAGGATAGGTAGGGTACAGGTGGGGGTGGGGCTAGCTAGGATGAAGTGAGTTAAGAAAAGGGTTGGGTGGGGTAGTGTAGGTCAAGGGTGAAGGGTAGAGTGTGGATCAAGGTCAAGGATGGGTTAGTTAGTTAGTTAGTTAGTGTGAGTTCAGGTCAGTTCAGTAGTGTGAATTATGATGAGGTTGTGTGGGTCAAGAGTGAGGTAGTGTGGGCCAAGAGTGAGGTAGTGTGGACCAAGGGTGAGGTAGTGTCGATCAAACTCAAGGATCACTGAGGTAGGATGAATGGTGTGGAAGAAGGGGGTGTTACTGGGTGAACAGGGTCACAGAAACTAAGCAATTTTGTCCAACATTTCGAACCCAGGATCTTTTAATTGTTAGTCAATGAGTGTCTTATCCCATAGAGACTAATGACACTCACAGGAGAAGCAAGTAAGGAAAGGGAACAAATTATAGGGGTGAAGTGAGTGAATTTTGGGCAGTGAAAAATGGTCTGGTCGTATATGGGAGGGAAAAACAAAAGCCTGGTGTTGTGAATGAGATGAGGGTGTGACAATTTAGGGGTGTAGTCAACAGAGGTAGGGTGAGGACGAGGTAAAAACCGAGTTGTGTGAATGGGCTGGAGCGTAAAATATATAAGGTGTAGTCGGGTATGGGAGTATGAGGACAAGGAGAGAGAGAGCGAGCAGGTTGTGAAGGTTGAGAGAGAGAGAGAGAGAGAGAGAGAGAGAGAGAGAGAGAGAGAGTGTGTGTGTGGTGAACAGGTTGAGAAGCTTTATAGAGAGAGAGAGAGAAAAGGGCGTGTCGAGGATGTAGAGGGTGAGTGAATGAGAGTAGTGAAAGAAATTCTGGATTAGCCGGAAGAGATTGGTGAAGGTGTGGTCAGGGTTGGCTGTATAAGTAATGGTACACTGTTATAGATAAAACTTGGCCATACATCAGAAGAGAGAGAGAGAGAGAGAGAGAGAGAGAGAGAGAGAGAGAGAGAGAGAGAGATTGTATAGAAGTGGTAGGAGGAGTTAGAATCTAGGTACAAGGTCGGATATTTGGGTAATGAGAGAGAGAGAGAGAGAGAGAGAGAGAGAGAGAGAGAGAGAGAGAGAGAGAGAGAGAGAGAGAGAGAGAGAGAGAATTATTAGTGGTATCGTTCTGTTATATTTGTGTTGAGTCTGGTTGGGTTTATGGGTTTGGAAACAATTTGAAGGTTCAAAGAGTGAGAGTTAGTGTGAGTGAGAATGAACTAAATATATATATATGTGTGTGTGTGTGTGTGTGTGTGTGTGTGTGTGTGTGTGTGTGTGTGTGTGTGTGTGTGTGTGAGCTGTTATATTATGTAAGTATGTCAGGCAAAGAGCATGGATTATAGAAAGGGTACTGTAGAATGTGACAGGGTTTGAGTGGGAAGGTGTTGTGTCTGTGTGTGTGGGGGGTGGGAGGTGAGAGTAGGTAAGGGTGGAGGGAAAGGGTTAGTGTGAACGATTTACTGTAATATGTGAGTCACTGAGGGAAAGATGAATGAGGGTGAATGGAAAGGGAAGGAGTGCAGACGCCTGACAACACTATAAACACAAGATAAGATGAACCTGGAATTATCAAGAGATGGACACTTTTAATTCTACAACTTTAGAACCAATGTCTATGAAACTTGCATAGATTTTAGAACTTGGTGGACCTTACTAACTCCCAAACTCATGACGCACTGAGTATAAACAAAATGAGCAAAGTAAAACAAAGGAGTAAATTAAAAAAAAGGAGTAAATATCAAAACATCACCATTTCGCAATTTAGGGCGTCTGTGAGAATAGATTTTCCTCATTTACAGACAGACTTTCAATCAATATGTGTCAGTGGAAAGAACCCGCCGAGAAAAGGTTACATAAAGCTTTGAGATTCGTGCATTGATTTACTTTGCCCAGATAATGTGAACATTTGGGAACATTAATAAAACACCGAGTACTGAAGAGGTGTGAGTCACAAGTAGAGGGAAAGGTGTGGCTGAAAAAAGAATTTGTATTATGAAGGGTGTGGTGAGGGTGAATGGGTGGGTGGGAAGGAGTGGGTGCCCGGGTAGTAAAACATTGCATCCATTACCCTGACCTGCCTTCCCCCCATCCATTCACGTCATCACAGCCAGCCTTCCAGAACGTCTAAAAGAGATTAACAACTCTCGTACAACCTTCATCACTAAATTGAATCATGAATAAGCCACGTCCACTTTCCACACAGACCTTATGCACTCTCTCACAACCCTCACTGAAAATACCTGTACAGTCACGCCCAATAGTCCTCGAAAAGTGATTGGAAACTAGAGCTCTTGGTTTCTGTAATATTGTTTCTTAATTCAGATTCCCTCAACTTGAATACCTTAATTAATGCAGGATATTCAAGCGTGACGCCACCTTATATTTCATTCATACATCAGACAGGTATCACTCATCCAGTCACTGTAGCGTTTAGCCATCCACATCAGTACACGATCATCTAAAACTTTATATCCACACAGTATGGTCTTCATTAAATATAGTCTTCATTCAATAAAGTCTTCATTAAATATAGTCTTCATTCAATAAAGTTTTCATTTAATAAAGTCTTCATTCAACACAGTCTTCATTCAATAAAGTCTTCATTCAACATAGTGTCATTCAATAAAGTCTTCATTCAACATAGTCTTCATTCAGCATAGTCTTCATTCAACACAGTCTTCATTCAATAAAGTCTTCATTCAAACATAGTTTTCATTCAACATAGTTTTCATTAAACATAGTTTTCATTAAACATAGTCTTCATTCAACATAGTCTTCATTCAACAACATAGTCTTCATTCAACATAGTTTTCATTCAACATAGTTTTCATTCAACATAGTCTTCATTCAACATAGTCTTCATTCAACAACATAGTCTTCATTCAACAACATAATCTTCATTCAACATAGTCTTCATTCAACATAGTCTTCATTCAACAACATAGTCTTCATTCAACATAGTCTTCATTCAACATAGTCTTCATTCAACAACATAGTCTTCATTCAACAACATAGTCTTCATTCAATAAAGTCTTCATTCAACATAGTCTTCATTCAACATAATCTTCATTCAACAACATAGTCTTCATTCAACATAGTCTTCATTCAACATAGTCTTCATTCAACATAGTCTACATTCAAAATATAGTCTTCATTCAATAAAGTTTTCATTTAATAAAGTCTTCATTCAACATAGTCTACATTCAAAATATAGTCTTCATTCAATAAAGTCTTCATTCAACATAGTCTCCATTCAACAACACAGTCTTCATTCAACATAATCTTCATTAACTTTCCAAAGCCCATATCCAGTATACTATCAAAATTAAAAGGCACGGCTTGGCTGGAAATATTGGTGCCCTCTTCCTAAGGTTGAGAGAGAGAGAGAGAGAGAGAGAGAGAGAGAGAGAGAGGGTGTGTGTGTGTGTGTACTGGAGGTTATATAGAGCTAAATAAATGATGTGGTTTGGCGGCTTGTAAAACGTGAACAACAATCCACAACAGCAACAAACCTCAGCCTGCCCCTCCCCTCCTCTCT
>JAWQEG010002471.1:0-7500 GCA_033782935.1 Petrolisthes cinctipes
CTGTCTGCACCTCAAGTGACTGATCAGGGGACTCTCGTGGACAGGACTTTGGCACGTGCTCCTCTCAACTTTGGCACGATGAATGAAATATAAAGAAGGTTGGTTGTCTGGAAGGTGTGAATGTGGCTGAGGTGAATGAGTTGGTGGGTGGGCCAGGTAAGTTTGTGTGTTTGTGGGGTGGATGGGGGTACTGGCATATAGTTAGATATGTGTATGCGTTTGTGTCTGTGTGGGTTTGTGGTTTGTGTGTGGTGGGTAATTGTCACACCTCACCCCATCTCACTCACCCCTTGTCCCACTTCACTCAGGGGGCGCGTCACCCCCTTCCTCTCATGATATGTTATAAGGGTATAGGAGTACAGCAGGTACATGGTACACACATCGGCCTTCATGAGGTACACGGTACACACAGTAGCCGTCATGAGGTACACGGTACACGCCTTGGAACAAAAGTATATGAAATTGTTGACAAACTTATAGGAAGATCCTAACTTAAATATCTTTGGTGTCTAGAGTGGTGTGGCCAAGGCTGGTACGTCAGCCTGGTGGCCTTGTGACCTGACCTGACCTGACCCCCTGCCCGGCACTGGTGGCTGGCACTGGGCACGGTGGGGTGGCTCAGGTCCTGGGTGGTGGTGATGGCACCCGACCCAGCCGGGGCCACATGGGGCACTACAGCTGTGGCAGGGGGCGGCGGGGGCTGCTGTGGCCATCACACGTCCTTTATCCAGGGGCGGGCGGGGGCTCAGGTCGGTGGGGCTCGGGTCGGGCCAGGTCATGGCGAATCAAGTCACGTGGCAGGTCTCGGACCAAGTCCCGGGCCAGGTCTGGTCGGATTGCCTCAGGGCGGGATATCTCAGGTCTGGATAGATCGTGACGGGCCAAGTCATGGACGAGGGGTGATGGTGCCAAGAGACTGGCTGTGGTCACGTCGGTGAGGGACACAGGTGGGAAACCTGCCGCCAAACTCTTACTGTACGAGTATGATAACAGACTTTCACTCACGCTGGGGGGGGATGTAGGGGTAGGTGGCGTGGGGGAAGAGAGGGCGTGAGTACGGTGACCCCTCCAAGTGTAGTCCCCTCGTTAGGCCCCCACTCATGATCTTACCGGCTCCCCCACCCAAAGCACTCAGTCCCCCCGTACTGCCCCCACCCACGCCCCCAGAGGTGGCCATGTCTGCCAGTGACCAGATGCGAGGTTTTGGGGTGAGCCCACGTCTGTGGGTGGCACTCCGGGGGAGCCAGAGCCAGACCCACCACCGCTACCACGACCGCTTTCCACATCTTTCTTCTCCTTCTCCCCGTCACTGAAGAGCACTGCATGTGGTAGAAACTTGAGTTACAATCAATCACACTTCAACATACATACACAGTAAGCAAAATAAATGAAGAATTAATTACCATATTTATATAGTTTTGTACATTCCTCTCCCAAAACATTATAACAGTGATGTGCCCCAACACCTGCCTCTCAATTTTCCAAAAAATAATAAAAGACAAGAAAAAAAAAGGAAAAAAAAAAAAAAAAAATCATGGTTGGCCAAGAAAGGAACTGGTACAAGACCAAACGATGAGCATCACTTAGAGTGTGGGGTTGGTGCTGTGTAATCCGTGGGGGCGGAAGTGGCGTTAGTTCAGGGCGCGTCATAAACCTGGCACTACAGCACTCACAGTGGTTACCTCACAGCCCTCATCCTCGTTTGTCCGGCTTCTGTTCTCACCCTTACTGCTACGTCCCCCCCCACCCCCCCACCCCATCCCCCTCTCTCTCTCTCCCTTGCTTTGTCTGCCTCTCCCTCCTCTCTCCCTTTCTTTGTCTCCTCCTCTCTTTTCACTCTGCCCCCACCCCCCCTCTCATTCCTCTGTTTCTCACCTCTTCCCTCTCTTCACTCTTACTCTACCTCCTTTCCAGCCTTACACATTACCTCTCCCTCCCTCCCTCCTTCCCACCCTATCCGTCCTCCTTCCCACCCTATCCGTCCTTCCTCCCTTCCTCCTTCCCACCCTATCCGTCCTTCCTCCCTCCCTCCCTCCCCTATCCATTCTCCCTCCCTCCCTCCCTCCTACCACTTCATATCCTCATCTTTAATACTCAAGAGGGTATCACACACCGACACGTTTTCCTCCGTCCTCTGGTTAGTTTCGGGTTTCATCCTCCTCCAAACTTCTCAGGGAATTAGAAAGACATATGAGTGGAGCAAACCCGACCCGAGAATGGAAGTTGAGGGTCGGAGATGAGGGAAGATATTCACTGGTTTTGCCTCCTTCCTTCTTCCACCTCCTCCTCCTTCCTTCTTCCACCTCCTCCTTCCTTCTTCCACCTCCTTCCTTCTTCCACCTCCTCCTTCCTTCTTCCACCTCCTCCTTCCTTCTTCCACCTCCTCCTTCCTTCTTCCACCTCCTCCTTCCTTCTTCCACCTCCTCCTTCCTTCTTCCACCTCCTTCTTCCTTCTTCCACCTCCTCCTTCCTTCTTCCACCTCCTCCTTCCTTCCTCCACCACCTCCTCCTTCCTTCTTCCACCTCCTCCTTTCTCCTGCTACTTCCTCCTTCCATCTTCTCCCTCCTTCTTCCTTCCTCCTCCACCTCTTATCCAAAAACAACAACAACCTCCTACTTACTATCTTTGTCGTCTTTCTTATCGTCGTCATCCTTATCATCCTTATCGTCCAATTTCTCGTCGTCCTTGTCGTCGTCGTCATCGTCATCGTCGTCAGTCTTGTTCCTGGGTTCCCACGTCATCTTGTTCTCCTTCTTCAGCCGTCGACGTGCGTTGGCGAACCACGTCGACACCTGCCGAGGGAGACGAGGGGGGTGAGTATGTGTGAGTGAGGGATTGTGTGTGTGTGTGTGTTTATACAGAGGGTAAGGGAGTAAGTGAGTAGGAGAGAGAGAGAGAGAGAGAGAGAGAGAGAGAGAGAGAGAGAGCAACACAACACAGATGGGAGGAGGGCACTACTAAGGTATCTGATCCTCCCTGCTTCCATGTTTCCTTCTAGTACATCCCAGCTCATCCCTTCCACCCTCTGCTACCCGCATTGGAGTGGCAATGAGTTTATGTGTATGTGTGTGTGTGTGTGTGTGATGGTGGGGGGGGGGGGCGAGGGGTGTAAGACCGGCGAAATTGGAATGGTTAATTGAATCGTTGTGGTTTTAATTTAACGCTAACTATTTACGAGGAAGCCACAGCCGCTCTATAACAAAAATGAATAGCACCGGTAGTTTATTTCATGATGTATGTACAAGCATCGGTACTAGAGGTCGCAGTGGTGAGGTTTGTTAATGTTATGTATAGATATATATGTTGTGGGTCCCATGTTGTTGTTGTCGTTGCCCTCTCATATAATATAAAGTCACGAGGCATATATGTAATAAGTATCAAAGTGTGATACGAATAACTTATATGAATGGAGAACTAAACGACCTCTAGAATAATTATATGAGACAGGATAAGTGTTGTAGTAATTGGTTCACTCGTATGTCTGATGATTTCATACTTCAACAAAACCTGGATGTTTATTAAGACTCGTTACTGTGTGAAAGAAGACAAGGGTTATTTATTGTAATGGGCTCACTGGTATGTAATATAATGTCTGACGATTCCAAACTTCATCACAAAACCTGGATATTTATTATGGTTCGTGGCTGAATAAGACGTGTTGGCAATTGGTTCACTGTTATTATTATATAATGTATGTCTGACGATTCCAAACTTCATCACAAAACCTGGATACTTATTATGGTTCGTGGCTGAATAAGACGTACTGGAGGTCTGACGATTCCAAACTTCATCACAAAACCTGGATATTTATTATGGTTCGTGGCTGAAATAAGACGTGTTGGTAATTGGCTCACTGGTACTGTAGGTCAGATGATTCCACACTTCAACACAAAACCTGGATACTTATTACGGTTCGTGACTGTCACTCTGGTGTATACATAACATAGGATTGGGCGGCACACAACACACACAAGAGGGAAGACGAATAACTGTGATAAACCTGATAGATAGCGTTTGTTTTTTGTTGTGTGTGTGTGTGTGTTTGTATAACGTACCTGTGTGTGTGTGTGTGTGTTTATAACGTACCTGTGTGTGTAAGTGTGTGTGTGTGTGTGTATTATATATTACGTACCTGTGTGTGTGTGTGTGTGTGTTAGTTTGTGTGTTAGTGAGTGAGTGTGTGTGTGTGTGTGTGTGTGTGTGTGTGTGTGTGTGTGTGTGTGTGTGTGTGTGTATATAACGTACCTGTGTGAGTGTCATCTTGGTAATAATGGCCAGCATAATCTTCTCTCCCTTGGTTGGGTAGGGATTCTTCTTGTGTTCGTTCAGCCACGCCTTCAGGGTCGCCGTTGCCTCCCTGGTGGCATTCTTCCTACGGGCGGCGTCCAGCCCAACACCATACCTGTAGAAGGGGTGAAAGATGGGGGGGGGGGGGAAGGGGCGCAATGAATCCTCTGGCTCACGGTCTGATCACAAATGCTAAACCAAAATGATAATTCTTATTCATTTAGGAGAGTGGAAGAGACAGGTAAACAGAATATTATTTATCAGTTAGGACTGTATTAAAGTGCATTAGTAGATCATGAGAATAGAATTAGATTGCAGTGTTTGAATAGTAATTGTTTGAAGAATTAAGCAGATATTTAGAGTATTATTTTTTATATTATTATTATTATTTTATTTTTATCATAATTACGAGAGACTAACCCCGGGAGGTGTGAGACTAACCCAGCGAAGGGATAGGAGGCGAGGGCAGTGTCGTAGGGGTAGTAGACGGAGGGGTAGGGCCAGGTGGGGGCCATGGGGGAGGCAGCCAGGGAGTCCTTTAGTTCTAACCCCGCGCCTGTGTGCACGAGAGAAACGCAGAGAAAAACAACGTTAGACGATTTTATATATATGTGAAGGAAAAGACTACATTTTATACACTAAGGAAATTAGGCTACGTGGTTTGGTGGAGATAATTGCTTGAAGGTTATTGATATACTTTATAATATATACACTAGTGAGAGACAAAGAGAACGTTAGATGATTTTATACGCGATGGAAAAGGCTACATGGTTTGATGAAGGTGATTGTTTTAAGGTTATTAGTATGTCTTAAAAATATACAAAGTGTTTATAATTATATGAACAGCTTGCTTTGTACAGTCTGATCATATTATTCATAAACCTTCTTTATTGTGACAGCAAAAGTTTATTATATTTAGAGTATAAAATGCTATTTATATAATAATTGGTCAAGTAAAGCAGCAATGTTTCCCAGGAAGGATGTGAGTATAGAAACAGTATTGCCATATTTATGTAAATTTATGGTACTCTGTGATGTAGTCAGAAAATTGGAGATAAATGAGTCCATCAAATATTGCCACGAAACACCACCTATATGGAAGGAGCTTGTTTCGTGGCATGGTCAGGAGGAATCAGAACCCTCCAATTTTCATACACGATCACTGGGTCCTGAAGATGTAAAACAGAAAACTCCCGTAGAGTTTTAATTGATAAGAGACGGAGACAGAGATTTTTTTTTTTTTTTTTTTTTTTTGGGGGGGGGGCAGATACTCACAGTGGGGGAGTAGAAGGCTGACTGTTCCCCTCCAAGCGTAGGGAGGGGGTAGGGGGCGGGCTGGTCTGGATAGGCTGCTGGGGAGTACATGACGGCCAGGTGGGGGGTGGGGGCGGTGGGGGCCGGAGGGGGTGGGGGCAGGGGCGGCAGTGTGGGAGTGGTGGGGGCTGAGACCGTGGGCGCCGGGGGTGTGGGGCTCAGCTGCGTCCCGCTTACCAAGGGGGTCATCCAATCTGTGCAAAGAAACACACATAAACATTATTATTATTATTATTATTATTATTATTATTATTATTAATATTATGGTCATGGGCATTTGCAATATTTTTTGTTATTAACTGAAATAATATTGGTATCATGGTTATTATTTATTGTTGTTATTAATATATAATTATTATTGTTATTTTTTAATTATTTTATTATTACTATTATTATTATTACTATTTTTATTGTTATTGTTATGATTATAATTTTTTATATTACTATTATTTTTATTTTATTATTATTATTATTTTTATTTTTATTATTATTATTATTTTTATTATTATTATTGTTATTATAGGTAAATCATTCAATATTTTATGCTCTTTATCATAGTGGTGGTGGTGAGGCAGGTTGTGGAGGCACCAGCCACGCCGCCTTAAACAACACATGAATAAAACACTAGAACTGGTGTTAACGCCCACATGTGTACGTCATTCTACACACACACACACACACACACACACACACACACACACACACACACACACACACACACACACACACACACACCACTCCATTCACTATACACTTTCTGTTTATCATTACCATCTTGTTCACCACCACTTCTCAACAACACGACCACCAACAACACCACCACCACCACAACCACCATCACCATCACCGTGTTTTCCTTCTCTAAAAGCACCAACACAATCACTAAGACCTTCACCACCAACACCACCACCACCACCACTGAAACCTTCCCTCTCCCACACCAACTCACTCTTCACAAAGTCCTCCTCCTCCATCACTCAAGGTCCACCTCCACGACAACAATTGAGGACGGTCTTCTCCCTCTTTCCTCCCTCCCTCTCTCCCTCCCTCTTTCCCCTCCAGGACTAAATCTATGGAGGGGAAATAAAATGCTGGAGGGAGGGAGGGAGAGAGGGAAAAGGGAAAAGGGAGGCAACGAGGGAGGTAAGGAGAAAAGGAGAGATGTAGGGAGTGAAACATGGCAGATAGAGAGAGGAGATAAGTAGGAACATAAACAGAAAGCATGAAGGAAATGAGGGAGGGAAATAAAAGAAAGGATGAAGGGAGTAGAAGTGGAGAGGAAAGTAAAGATGGAAATAAAAGGAAGGATGAAGGAAGAAGTAGGTAGGAAAGTAGGCAGGGAGGGAGGGAGGGATGAAGGTATGAGAGGTAGGTAAGGAGAAGTAGGTAGGAGAGTAAGCACGGAGGGAGGGAGGGATGAAGGTAGGAGAGGTAGGTAAGGATGAGTAGGTAGGAGAGTAAGCAGGGAGGGAGGGATGAAGGTAGGAGAGGTTGGTAGGAAAGTATAAGCAGGCAGGGAGGGAGGAATGAAGGTAGGAGAAGTAGGTAGGAAAGTATAAGCAGGGAGGGAGGGAGGGATGAAGGTAGGAGAGGTAGGTAGGAAAGTATAAGCAGGGAGGGAGGGATGAAGGTAGGAGAGGTAGATAGGAAAGTATAAGCAGGCAGGGAGGGAGGGATGAAGGTAGGAGAAGTAGGTAGGAAAGTATAAGCAGGGAGGGAGGGAGGGAGGGATGAAGGTAGGAGAAGTAGGTAGGAAAGTATAAGCAGGGAAGGAGGGAGAGCTAGAGAAGACTGGAGGAAGACCATAAATTGTGTGCGTCTTGTCGGAGCGGACGGGACACCAGACTGTACCAGGCCAGGATAATGTACTCCACGCTACACTGTCACACATACACACT
>JAWQEG010002471.1:10000-20388 GCA_033782935.1 Petrolisthes cinctipes
TTTGAATACCTACCTAGAGACAGTAGTAATTAAAATACACAATATATAAGATCTTCATTGGAATTAGTTCGTTGGTGAATTATTGGACTGTTCAAAGCTTCATTCAACCATAGCGCTTGTAGGTATACTTATTAGTGCTCGTGACTGTACACATCCTTAATTGGCTTCCACACATTTGTTACTCGTGGGGTGACAAACGGAAGGAAGGAAGCAAGCAAGAACAAAATTGTACAAAGTTGTGAGTTCAAGAAGGGCAGAAGGGAAGACTAACTGTGTGTCCTATATTCCCACCTTCCTCGGGTTTGTTACAGGATATCACTCAGCAGAGCTACCCTACAAATTGTTTCTGATCAGAAGAGGAGGAGGAGGAGGAGGAGAATGTGATGGAGAGGGGAAGAGAGTGATGGAAGAAGGAAAAGGAGGGAAGGAGAGAGAGAGAGGGAGAGAGGAGGGTAATGAGTAGTAGAAGGAAGACAGAAAAAAGCTATGGAAAGAAAAGGAGAAACGGTAGGAGAAAGAAAGAGAGCGAGTGGACGAGGAGGAGGAAAGAGATCGAGGGGAAGGTGGAGGGAGGCCCCCCAAAATGAGGCGGTAAACCAAGATTTTCTATTTGGTGTCCCTCTGCCGGATGCTGAGGGGTGATATTAGGGGTGAATTACTTCCCATCCTGCCCCTCCATTACGGTTAACCACGCCATATCACGCCTGTTTAGGGACATGAGGAATAATAAGCGATCTGGGGATGACCTTGCAGCCCTCCCTCAACCTCACCCTCACCGCCTTGGACTGACGAAGGGATTATAGAGTTTTCACGGGGCGTTGTGGTTAGGTAAAGCAAATGTGGGAAATTAATAAGAAACGTGTTAGCCAGACAGACACACACACACACAGACAGATAGATAGATAGACGGATGGACTTGTGGACAGACAGACAACCTACCTACCTACCTACCTACCTACCTACCTACCTACCTACCTACCTACCTACCTACCTACCTACCTACCTACCTACCTACCTACCTACCTACCTACTTACCTACCTACCTACCTACCTACCAACCAACCATCCATCCAACCAACCAACCAACCAACCAACCAACCAACCAACCAACCAACCAACCAACCATCCATCCATCCATCCATCCATCCATCCAACCAACCAACCAACCAACCAACCAACCAACCAACCAACCAACCAACCAACCAACCAACCTACCTACCTACCTACCTACCAGCCAACCAACCAACCAACCAACCAACCAACCAACCAACCAACCAACCAACCAACCAACCAACCAACCAACCAACCAACCAACCAACCATCCATCCATCCATCCAACCAACCAACCAACCAACCAACCAACCAACCAACCAACCAACCAACCAGCCAACCAACCAACCAACCAACCAACCAACCTACCAACCAGACAAAGAGAAAGACAAATTAGACAGACAAACTAAACACAGGCGAACATAGATGGATACCCTAGACAGACGATAAAAAAAAGATAGTAATCAACTAACCAGACAAACAAACAAAAAGACCCAACCACATAAACAAAGCAACAAAAAAAGACATCCGCCTACCTAAACAAACAAAATCAAACAACAAGACATACATACATACAGACAGAACAACAGGTGCTGAAAATTTTGCTTATGTGTAATTAAAGACAACAACGCGTTCTTTACCACCTTCTCTTTGTATGAAATTGAAATCCTACGAGTGAGAAAGAAACTAACTAACTAACTAACTAACTAATTCTTTATTGCCTGTGTCCCAACCCTACGTCCCTTCTCTGAGCCTACAGACACCACCACACTTTGTTTACCTTATAACACTGAGGACCATAAAGTTTGAGAGAGAGAGAGAGAGAGAGAGAGAGAGAGAGAGAGAGAGAGAGAGAGAGAGAGAGGTGAGGGGTGTGTGGGAGAAGAGAGAATGTGAGTATGT
Organism: Petrolisthes cinctipes; assembly: GCA_033782935.1. Classification (NCBI taxonomy): domain Eukaryota; kingdom Metazoa; phylum Arthropoda; class Malacostraca; order Decapoda; family Porcellanidae; genus Petrolisthes; species Petrolisthes cinctipes. The sequence goes on from JAWQEG010002471.1 coordinate 11,954, forward strand.
ATGTGTGAGTCAGTGTATTTATGAGTGAGTGTGTGTGTAAGTGTATGTATGTGAGAGAGAGAGAGAGAGAGAGAGAGAGAGAGTGTGTGTGTGTGTGTGTGTGTATGTGTGAATGAGTGTATGTACTGTGTGTGTGAGCGAGAGAGAGAGAGAGAGAGAGAGAGAGAGGTGAGAGGAATCAAAGGACCAGCCGCTCCTCTGTCCCTCTTGCCTCTTCTCTCCCTCCACTACATAATTAGCCAGTTAGCACATCTCACCAGGGTAGTTTTAGAAATCTTCCTGGGCTACTGTTTGCTGGAGGGTGTGTGTGTGTGTGTGTGTTTTGCCTGTATGTGTGTGTGTGCTTGTTTTGTCTCTGTGTGTGTGTCTGTTTTGTCTGTGTGTGTGTGTGTGTGTGTGTGTGTGTGTGTGTGTGTGTGTGTGTGTGTGTGTGTGTGTGTGTGAGAGAGAGAGAGAGAGAGAGAGAGAGAGAGAGAGAGAGAGAGAGAGAGATGGTGGCTTTTATGGTGATAACTGTAAGACCCAAATCTTGTGATGAGGACAAAGATTAGAGGTGATAATAATGATGATGGTGATGGTGGGAAGGTGAAAGCGGTGTGAAGAAGGATGGTGATGATGGTCATGTTGGTGGTGATAATGATGATGATGATGGTGGTGGTGGTGGTGATAATGAAATAGGATAAAATGTGAATGTAAGGATAATGAAAGTGGATAATGAATAAGTATATGGTAAGTGAACATCTTAATTGTGTGAAGATAACTAACGATGGTGATAATAATAATGATGATAATGAGAGAGTATGAAAATATTTGCAACGGGATGATTTTGAACATTATAAAGAAAAAATAATGACGCATCTTCAATCAGAATATTCATGTACAAGAATTTGGTACGAAATTTCACTATAAATTAAATTATATGTAAAACACACACACACACACACACACACACACACACACACACACACACACACACATACAGGCAAAACACACACACACACACACACACACACACACACACACACACACACACATACATACATACATACATACATACACACACACACACACACACACACACACACACACACACACACACACACACACGTATTCTTCTACAGATGAAAACAAGGATTTATAAATAGGACCGAAATGCCAAGACAAATTATAATATGTAAAATACCACGAAAAAAAAAAAAAAAAAACACGTTCACAAATCAAAACAAGTCCGTAAAATTAGGATTGAAATACGAAGATAAAACTTAATTAATGCCATAATAATAAACACTAGGAAAAATTAAATCACACACCTGGCACTCTCAGATCAAAACAAACAAAGCTCTAAAAACAGGAGTGAAATGTTATAATATAATTTTAACACTATATAAAAAAACACCATAGTAGTTGTTGTTGTTGTTGTGGTGTTAAAATTATATTATAACATTTCACTCCTGTTGTCACATCTAGATACATTTAGGGGCCGAGAGGGTGGAAAGGGAATTATTATGGCCGCGACTGTAGTACCATAATGGGAACGACCACGTGTAGGGAAAATAATTATTAATATATATGGGTTGGACTTGGCCCCTTCTCTCTCTTAATTTGCTTCTTCACAACAACGGATAATTATAAGTCTTATTACGGGGCCGAAATTTTGTGTTGGTAAATCTGGAGCAACTGAATCCTCCAAACTATTCCAACCAAGCAACAAAACACGATTATTTTTGTTCATTTGGTTCTGTTTCCTGCATGGTATACTTTGGAGGAATCAAGACACTCCAATGTAACAAAAGTGAATTACCCCCTTAAGAAATATTATGCATACATCACTAAATTATCGTTGTATAGGATGCTCAATAACAGTGTGACCGCATTTTACCGATAAATTTATTTTGTTATATATTATGCATAATTTTTGTTTGTTTGTGGTAGGTACACTTTGGAGTAATCGGTGTTTTTTTGTTTTTGTTTTTTTAATGTACATGCGGATTAATTTTACTGTATGTCTATTAAGGAATAACCCATGATATTTATAGTGATCGAATCGTATTGTGATTTTTTTTTTTTTTTTTTTATTAATATCGCCATATTGGGGAGGCGGTGGCAGAGTGGATACGATGACGGACTGCGAATGGAATGGGCCCTGGTTCGAGACAACGGGAAAACATCTGGGGTTTTTCAGAGGTGATCTGATGGGTCCAAGCTGTTCTTTAAGTATCCTGGCTACGCCGACACGTCAAGAAAATACCCCCTACATCGTCGTCAACTCACAACATAGAAGATGCCAGACCATATTCCAAGATGCTGTGAATGACGGTGTAGCTGCTCTCCCCTGATAGTGACGTGTATAAATAAGGTGTCGTCATCTAGTGGGACAGAAGAGAAGCAGCCAATAACATGAAGCTCCACCTTCTCGTCTAGTGCGACACCCAATAATCTCTGGGCCTCGCAAGAGTCACGGGCTACTGACAGTCTGCAGTCCCGAGGTTGAGGTATTAAAAAAAAAAAAAAAAAAAAAAAAAAAAAATTACCGGTAATTGAAATATTGCTTTTATGTGAGATGGTTAAGGATTTACAGTTGTGCTCCTCATGGTTACCTCAAATTGGTATATTCTTTTAGCATTATAAAGCGAAAAGAGAATGTTTAATAATACGAGTAAAGATACGAATAGAAAATTAATAAACAGCGTAAAATAATTAAGGGGATAGGACAATCTGGAGTAAATGATTCCCCCCAAACTATTCCAAGCAACAGGCCACCATTAATTTTCCATATCTGGTCCTGTTTCCTGGCATACTTTAGAGGACTCAATTTACCAAAAGTATACTACCCCCTTAAGAGAAACGTACTGTACAATACGTGATTTGGAGGGCTACTGATTCCTCCAAACTATCCTAAGAAATAAATAACTTGTGTGTTCTTAATGGGAGATATCTTTCATGACATATATAAGTTGGAGGACTCAGTAGCCTTCCAGTTTAACCATCAATAGCTTCTCCCCTTGCAGTATTGGTAAGCCTCTTTTTTATAATATTTAATTAAGATCTACATGCACTAAAGGTCTCCCAAATGTAGGTGTTTACTTATTTCTGCAACAAACTGTACAGCGAGGACACCAGAGTTACACGGAGGCTTTGCAATATAACACAGCTCTTGCATTGTCATCAAACTTGCAACACGGTCTCTCGAAGCCGTGTTTGTAAATAAAGAAAAATCATGCTCCCTTGTACATTGAAATACTTAATTATTGCAAACTCATAATCAAGGTCATTATATTTTTACCTTGATCTGAGTTTCGTAATGGAGAGAAAGGCAGAGTGGGAGTTGTTGTGTAATAAGGAGTAGCGAGTGAGTGAGTGAGTGAGTGAGTGAGTGGGGAATGAGGATGATTGGTGTGGAGTGTGTTTGGATTGAGGGAAGATGATGGTTGGTGAAGTGTGTTTTAAAGAAGGAAAGGAGGTAGAGTGTGTGGGGAGTGGGGAAAAGGGTAGTTAGTGAGGTGGTATGGTGGAGTGTGTGGGGATTGAGGGAAGATGGTTGGTGAAGTGTGTTTTAAAGAAGGAAAGGAGGTAGAGTGTGTGGGGAGTGGGGAAAGGGAAAGATTGCATGCATGGTGGAGGGTAAGGAGTGTGGGAAAATGGTGGAGTGTGTGTGGAGTGTGAGGAAGGATAGTATAGTGTGTGCTGTGAGGAAAGATTGTGTAGGATGATGAGAATAACAGTGAATAATGGTGTGTTTAAATAGATATAACAAAAGCTACTGTTTATTGACGACCACTAGCAAATAATAATTAAGTGAATACAATTATAATTTCCCCGAACGCATCCGAGCGGCAGTAGTATGGAAACACGTGATGATAAGCGGTAATTACGACGCTCCATCACTGACCAACGCAATGTATTAATGTCCTTACAGCCAGGGGGGCACAAGGGTCAATTTTCACACTATTGTTCGTAGTCGATTATGTAAACAAACACCCGAACGATATGAACTGCATGGACTGCGTTGGCATTATATGTATTTATTTTTCTCGGGTGCTGATCCAGATTCGTATTATATAGAGGAGAAAAATGTAGAGATGTATATGCAACATTTATTACTTTCTATACATGTACAGTCGGCAGTATAAATTCGCGTCCATCTCATGTACTTAATATTGTTAATATGACCAGATAGTTGCATTCTGAACCAGTTTTTATTCCAACAACATACGTAATTTACCATATGAGAACTATATATGTCATCTCTGCATTAAAATTGTATTACAACATCACTGTAGCTAATACATACGCAGGTGGAAATGAAGCGAACTTATGCTGCCGACTGTACACGTAAGTTAAACCGTATAAATCCGAATGTTAACTTTTTTATATAGAGTACCGAGACTCAATAGCAGTTTTAAAAAGGCAATTATTATGATATTCTTCTCTTACCACCACCAGCACCACCACTACCACTACTACTACTACTACTACTACTACTACTACTCCACCACCACCACTACCACTACTGCCACAACTCCATCACTACCACTGCCACAACTCCACCACCACTACTGCCACAACTCCACCACCACCACCACTACTGCCACAACTCCACCACCACCACAACTCCACCACCACCACCACTACCACTGCCACCACCACCGCCACCACCACCACCAAAACACACCACAACTCCAAAATCACTAATTAATCTACCACCGCCATCCACCACCGCTGCTTCATAACGCCACTACTTACATCCCACCATAACTCCACCATCACCACAACTCCACCACTAATTAATATCACACCACCACACCACCCACTGAAACTCCACCATCACTAATTAATATAACACCACCACAACTCCATCACTAATTAATATAACACCACCACCATACCACCAACTGAAACTCCACCACCACAACTCCTTCACTAATTAATATAACACCATCACACCATCCACTGAAACTCCATCAACACAACTCCATCACAAATTCATATAACACCACCACAACTCCATCACAAATTGATATAACACCACCACCACACCACCCACTGAAACTCCATCACCACAACTCCATCACTAATTAATATAACACCACCACCACACCACCCAGTAAAACTCCACCATCACAACAACAACAATAACAACTCTACCATCACTAATTAATCTAACACCACCATCACTTCACCGCCGCCGCCGCCGCCGCCGCCGACTCCACTTCACAACACCGGCCATCATCTGACAACACAGTCAACACAAGTACTCAATATACCTCGTTTACCAATTTACAAAACAACTAATTAAAAAGAAAGACCCCCTTTACCCCTCTCATCCTCCTCCTCTTTCTCCTCCTCTTCCTCTTATATTCTAAATCTAACTAGTGTTTCCTCTTTCTCCTCCTCCTCTTATATTCTAAATCTAACTAGTCTTTCCCTGTTCTCTTCCTACTCCTTAATTGTCCCATTCCCTTCCCTTCATCATCTATTCTCCCACTCCCTCTATTCTCTTTCTCCCCTGTTCTCTTTCTCCACTTCCTCCTCATCATGAACCTTCTCCTCCTCCCCTCTACCTATTCCTCCTCCTCCTTCGTCCCCATCCTCCCTCCTCCTCCTCCTCCAACCGCCTCTCCCCCCTGCACCTAAAAATGTGAGCTATACAGGCCGCCCCCCTCAAAACATTAAACTAAGGGGACAATTTACCCCTCCAACAGTCGGACGGTAATGACCAAACAACCCCCGTTAAATCTGTGTTGCTCAGATTTGCATATAAACAACTATTCACCCAGCGATCATTAGCACCCTCTGAGCAGTGCGCGTCAGAACAGTAGCGGAGGCGGCGGCGGCGGTGGTGGCGATAGTGGTGGGGGCCGGGGATGAAGTGGGTGGTGGTGGTGGTGGTGGTGATGGTGATGGAGGGGTGTGAGTGGTGGTGGTGGTGGAGGGGTGTGAGTGGTGGTGGTGGTGGTGGTGATGAAGGGGTGTGGGTGGTGGTGATGGTGGTTGTGGTGGTGGTGGAGGTGATGGTAGTGGTGGGGGTTGATGGGGATGCAGGGGGAGGGGTGTGAGTGGTGGAGGTGGAGGGGGAGGGGTGTGAGTGGTGGTGGCGATGCAGGGGGATGGTGGAGTTGGAGGAGTGTGGGTGATTTAATTACTTGTGTTTAACCTCTGCATGTTGGCTATACTGTACTGTAGTGAGTGACTCCTTACATAATACAAAACTATCTATCCTGATCAACTACAACCAGATTTTTTTTTTTTTTCTTTTTCTTTATATTATTTTAGTTATTGTCGTCGGTCGAGGGGGAAGCATTTCTGACGCCCTCTGGTTAATTAAAGACTTTAAATTTACCCATAGCTATATATATAAATATGCTAAATAACCCCTCCAAAATTATATTCAGTTTATCCGTTGGTGATTTGGAGGAAAGCGATTCTTCCAACTTGTGCTACGAAACAGTCTCTCTATGTATAGTTGTTGTTTTGTGGCTCATCCCGGAGTACCCAGTAGCAATCTGAAGTGCCGATTATATTACAAAACCCCTTAATCTTTTATTCCTGTCTTCCAGTACGGCAAACTATAATATTATATGTAATTATCATTGTATAAATAGGGGTGGCAACAAACGCGTGATTCACACTTCATAGATACACACGTTAATACATAACACTATAACACCGCTGGTCATTATGTATTCAACACTTCTTTCTATTTTATCAGATTTTGTAGAGTGAAGGTTGAGGCGTCATCGATTTTTTGTTTTTTTCCGTCGGTCTTTTACGCTTCTACTCCTCCCTATAGTGTGAAAATATTACACCGAAAACACACACACACACACACACACACACACACACACACACACACACACACATATACATATATATAACAAGACTGCACATATCAGGAGACACATGCATTACAGAAATAAATAATCCTCAATATGACACACTTGAAGAGAGAGGCAAAATTCTGTATAGCATATTTAAATATACGTCAGAACCCCATAATATTATATGACAAACATGTATAGATAGCAATAAATTCATATAGAGCCCACTTGATATAAATATAGAACCATTACTATCGAAGACTTAGATTACCCTAAATATAGCACTCAGAAAGCTATATGGACAGAGAGAACTCGTATATCGCACACGTTAGATATTATACTGTAGAGAACTCTTTCTATCGCGCACACACTCACACACACACACACACACACTTGAGGGATAGAAAGAACTCGAGATTGCGCACAGTAGAGGCTCAAACAGAACCCTTCATACTATCGCACACTTGAGGGATAGAAAGAACTCGAGATTGCGCACAGTAGAGGCTCAAACAGAACCCTTCATACTATCGCACACTTGAGGGATAGAAAGAACTCGAGATTGCGCACAGTAGAGGCTCAAACAGAACCCTTCATACTATCGCACACGTGAGGGACAGAAAGAACTCTTATCGTACACTTGAAGATAAAGAAAAACCATGTATTAATAATATTAGTGAAAACTCCATAAATTTATAGCTCATTTGGGGCACCGAGACACAAGTAAATTTCTCACACACACGTAGATACATGTAGGAAGAGCCGTAAAATCACACACACACACACACACACACACACACACACACACACACACATACACACACACACACACACACACACACACACACACACACACACCTACAGTACAAAATTAATAGAACCTTAGATATCCACACGTGAGGGACAGGAAAACAAACTCTAGTTATCACACACCTGAAGTAGAACGATAACCTCAAGTCAAACACACTTAAAATGGCCTGAAAGAACCCTAAAATTTTACTCTTCATGGACCCACAAAATCGCATATAAAAACACACACACACACAAAAAAAAAACACACATACACACACACACACTTTAGGGAAACATCACGGAGCCACGGGAAGGATAACACACATGAACAGTCACGTGCAAATGTCCTGCATCAGATGAGTGAATATTAATTAAGCTTTTGGAATATAATTGACGAGTCGAAATTAAAGAGATCATGCAGTAGCTGTACACAATTTCGCATAATTTTTTTTTTTCTACGCCGTTTCATTCTAAGGTTTTGCAAAGTTAGTAATTATTCTTTCCAAGTGATTGTGTACCTGCATAAAATAAATAATACAAGAATTTCGCTCCTTCCTTCCTTCCTTCCTTTCGTTCCTTTTCTTCCTTTCGTTCTTTTTCTTTCTATCTTCCTTGCGAGAGAGAAAATTTAACGGTAGTGTTACGTGACTGTAAATGCATATACAAGAGTTACACACACACCTTCCCTCGTTCCTAGTCCATCCCTCCGTCCATCAATCCTCCCTCCATTTCTATCCATCTTCCATCAATCCCATTCATTCAACAATCCTTCCTTCCTATCCCTCTTCCATTAGTCTCTTCATCCAACCATCAATCAATCCTATCTCC
>JAWQEG010002472.1:0-102500 GCA_033782935.1 Petrolisthes cinctipes
TATACATTTTCTTCATTCACTGTTTCTTTCACTCCTTTTTTTTCATTCACTGTTTCTTTCACTCCTAATTTTTTCCATTCACTGTTTCTTTCACTCCTTTTTTTCATTTACTGTTTCTTTCACTCCTTTTTTTCATTCACTGTTTCTTTCACTCTTTTTTTTCATTCCCAGTTTCTTTCACTCCTAATTTTTTCCATTCACTGTTTCTCTCACTCCTTGTTTGTTTTGCCATTCACTCCTTTATTAATTTCCTGTTTCACCCATTTTTTATTCCCTATTTCCTTTCACTGTTTATTTCACTCATTTTTTCATTCGCTGTTTCTTTCACTCCTTTATTCGTTCCTTTTTTCGTTCCCTATTTCCTTCATCCCTTTTTTCATTCCCTACTCCCTCCATCCTATCTTCATTGCTCGTATTTTTTCATGTTTTCTTCCTTCTTCTATTACTCCTTCCTTTCCCCCTTTTATATTTTCTGTACTCTCTTTAAAACCCCACCTTCATCCAGCATCAGTAAAAAAAATACTTACTTTTTGGATACTTTTTTCCTTTCTTTCATTTCCTTCCTCTACTCTTTCCTTTCCTTCCTTTCCTTCCTCTACTCTTTCCTTTCCTTCATTTCCTTCCTCCACCCTTTCCTTTCCTTCATTTCCTTCCTCCACTCTTTCCTTTCCTTCATTTCCTTCCTCTACTCTTTCCTTTCCTTCCTTTCCTTCCTCAACTCTTGCCTTTCCTTCTTACATTTCTTTCCTTCTGGTTTGTTCCGCCCTCACCTACAGTAAACTTCTTTTTCTTTCTTTTCCTAGTTCCCCTCGTCCCCCTCCCCCCCCCCGCCCCACCTCCCTGTCCCCTCCCCTGTCTTTTTATCTTTCATCTTTCTTCCCTGTTCTAATTTTTATTGTCGTGTTCTTCCATTCACACTTTCTTCTCGTGTTGTTAGCTCTTCTTCACTGTTTCCTTCGCCTCACATTTTCTTGGATTCTTATTATTTTTATTTCCCCCCCCCACCCCATTTTTATCTCCCCTTCCTCTCTTCTCCCTTTCATCCGACTTTTGTTTGTTTTTTTCATCCTCGTCGCTCCCTATCCATTATTTTTCCTCAGTGTCCAGTTTTTATCACTCCCTTCCTTTCTTATACAGTTACATTTTATTTCCTGGTGAATATTCCTTCCTTCCTACCTTCCTTCCTTTGCATCCTCCCGTCCCTCTCCTTGTCTCCTTCTCCCCATGCTCTCCTCCTCCTCCTCCTCCTCCTCTCCTTCCTTCCATTGCATCCTCCCGTCCCTCTCCTTGTCTACTTCTCCCCATGCTCTCCTCCTCCTCCTCCTCCTCCTCTCCTTCCTTCCATTGCATCCTCCTATCCCTCTCCTTGTCTTCTTCTCCCCATGCTCTCCTCCTCCTCCCCCTCCTCCTCCTCCTCTCCTCCTCCTCCTCCTCCTCCTCCTCCTCCTCCTCCTCCTCCTCCTCCTCCTCCTCCTCCTCCTCCTCCTCCTCCTCCTCCTCTCTCTCATGTGATACACCCTCCACTTGTCAATAACACACCTGATATTGAGTAGAGACACGTTCATTTCATCCCACGTGGAAACCTGCTGCTGGGCCCGTATTCACAGAAGCAAAGTTCATTTACTCTTATTAACTTAAAATTTTGTTCGTAAGCATATATTCATCATCATAATAACATCATAATAACAAACAGCTCATGGAAATAGAATAGCAACACCATTCACTGCTGCTTCGAACTGAGCCTGAAACACTATGGTGAGGTCATAATTGCAAACATAATTATTATAAACAAGTCCAAACTCTAAGATGTTTTGTGAATACTGGCGACCCTGGACATAATTTTTTGTACTATACCATCTCAGACGCCTTCCGTATATCCCATGTGGAAACCTATTGACGTATTACCTACCCTATAAATATATTTTTAATGGGTGCATTTTCCGTTTATGAATAATTGGGTTTTATGTGCCCGTAGCTGTATTAAGGTTCACTTGTGATACATAATTTCTGACCAGAGACGAACGGCAGGCACCACACATAGACTACCCTGCATTCGAACTCATCCTTTATAGGTGTCAGTACTGGGTGGGGAAATGAACAATACCAGGCGATTCGAAGCTTTCTGCTCCTCACACTCTGGTCAGAAATTATGTATCACGAGTGTACATATATATATATTTTTCCTATTAAATACATGAACTTTTCCGTCGTAATTTTTGTACCCTGTTTCATAAAGACATTTCCTGCCTTTTTTTTTATATATATAATTTGAAAATTATTTAATATTTTTCCTGTCGACATAATTTTTTTTCTGCTGATAATAATATTTAACTTTATGTAATAACCACTTCCTAATGCAAGTAAAGGATTTCGAAATTAAAATATAAAATTTGTTCTGTCCCTCTTTTCATCCCACGCTCTTTTTCTCTCTCTCTCCATCCTTCCTTCCTTCCTTCCTTCTCTTTCTGTCCCTCTCCACCATTTCCTACCTCTCTTAACACTCAGTTACTCCCTCTCCATCTCTTTTTCATCTCTCCCTACACCCTCCCTCTCCATCCCTCTCTCATCTCTCCCTACACCCTCCCTCTCCATCTCTCTCTCATCTCTACCTTAGTCCTACACCCTCCCTCTCCATCTCTCTCTCATCTCTCCCTACACCCTCCCTCTCCATCCCTCTCTCATCTCTCCCTACACCCTCCCTCTCCATCTCTCTCTCATCTCTCCCTGCACTCTCCCTCTCCATCCCTCTCTCATCTCTCCCTACACCTTCCCTCTCCATCCCTCTCTCATCTCTCCCTGCACTCTCCCTCTCCATCCCTCTCTCATCTCTCCCTACACCCTCCCTCTCCATCTCTCTCTCATCTCTCCCTACACCCTCCCTCTCCATCCCTCTCTCATCTCTCCCTACACCCACCCTCTCCATCCCTCTCTCCATCTCTCTCTAATCTCTTTCATCTCTCCCTACTCCCTCTTTTTCGCATCTCTCCCTCCTTCTTCCCCATCTCTCCATCGATCTCTACACTCACTCCTTCCTTGCCCTCGTTCCACCCATCAACGCTCCCTCCTTCCCATCCACACCTCCTTCTTGACTCCAGTGTTTCCTTCACAACCTAACCTCGGCCATCACACACCACACTCCTAAATCACACATCAGGCCTTCGTTACATCTGTGAATAATCTGGGTGGGCCCGTGTTTACAAAGGCTAAAATTATGTTGGTAAGCGTTCATTCATGGACTAGGACCCGGTAATTCTTGTGATAAATCTGGACCCGTACTTACAAAGGGATTTTCGAGAATCAGCGAATTAAGTGATGTTCGAGAATCAGCATATTAAGTGACTTTCGAGAATCAGCAAATTAAGTGACTTTCGAGAATCAGCGAATTAAGTGATGTTCGAGAATCAGCATATTAAGTGACTTTCGAGAATCAGCGAATTAAGTGACTTTCGAGAATCAGCGAATTAAGTGACTTTCGAGAATCAACGAATTAAGTGGCTTTCGAGAATCAGCAAATTAAGTGACTTTCGAGAATCAGCGAATTAATAGTGAATTATGTATATATTTTTTTTTTCTGGTCCCACAAGGCAATATAAACACGAATTACACATGACACCCTCCCCCCCTTACCACCACCACTAACAGCACTACCCCACCAACCCCACAACTACCACTAACACCCCTCCACACACACCCCACCACTTACACCCCCACTACCACTAACACCCCCACCACTAACACCCCCACTACCCCACACACCCCACCACTAACACCCCCACACCTACCACTAATACACACCATTTCCACCACCCACCACTACCCCACACACCCCACCACACCCCCCCACCACCACTACCACCCCTACCACTACTACCACCCCTACCACTACTATCACCCCTACCACTACTACTACCCCTACCACTACTAACACCCCTACCACTAACACACACACCCTCCACCACACCCCCCACCACCCCTACCACTAACACCCCCACCCCCACCCCCACCCCCAACCTATCTCGCCGGGGGAATCAAAACCAATTTCGTCAAGTTAATTTGTATATACAGGTTATAATACCAAATAGGTAATTACCGTAGCGGACTAATTAAGGCTATCTCGTTACGGAGCCACTAATAACTCTCCCCCTCATTAAACACACCCTATACATTTCCGCCAGGCAATTTACGATGCCTAATTACGGACACGGACACCGGTAATTATTGGACACCTTATCCCAGGTGAGGTAATTTGTGGCGGCCGCTTGACATTTCCCTCCACGGTGATATCTAGAGAGAGAGAGAGAGAGAGAGAGAGAGAGAGAGAGAGAGAGAGAGAGAGAGAGAGAGAGAGAGAGAGAATATTTGTATTTGTGTGTGTAAATGAGAGAGAGAGAGAGAGAGAGAGAGAGAGAGAGAGAGAGAGAGAGAGAGAGAGAGAGAGAGGGAGAGAGAGAGAATATTTGTATTTGTGTGTGTAAATGAGAGAGAGAGAGAGAGAGAGAGAGAGAGAGAGAGAGAGAGAGAGAGAGAGAGAGAGAGAGAGAGAGAGAGAGAGAGAGAGAGAGAGAATATTTGTATTTGTGTGTGTAAATGAGAGAGAGAGAGAGAGAGAGAGAGAGAGAGAGAGAGAGAGAGAGAGAGAGAGAGAGAGAGAGAGAGAGAGAAATTGTCGCACTCTTAATTCTATAATATTTGACATCTATTTTAAGTATTTAGAATTTGTTGTATCCATTTTCAGTGTTTATAAAATTTGGTATCCAGTCTTAATATCTATAATTTTTAATATCCATTTTCAATATCTGTAATAATTATTTGGTATCCAGTCTCAGTATTTATAAAGACATCATAATTTTAAGCAATCCTCAAGAGGCAGCAGCTTATAACAACACGTGTATTATGCTGGCAATGAAAAGTAAACAGACAAGTAAAGTAAAAAAAATATATATATATAATGACTTATGGGGGCCGTCTGTTTTGGGGGGAGTCTGAGGGTTACTAATTCCTCCAAGCTGTCCCACGAAACAGATTCTCTCATCAGTATAGGTGTTGTTTGCTGACGTAGTTTGAAGGAGCCAGCAGAAGTCTCCAATTTTGCCAAGAAAAGGTTAGGATGTTCCCCTTAAGGACCCTGTGATTATGTATGAGAGTTGGTGGCTTCTGATTCCTCCTAACCATGCCACGAAACAAGCGTCTTCCATATACTGTAGGTGGTGTGTGTTTCGTGGCAATGTTTAAAGGACTCGCTAACCTCCAATTTTCTGACTACATCACGGGGGGTCCTTAAGGGGGTAATTCACTTTTGTTACATTGGAGTGCCATGATTCCTCCAAAGAATGCCAGGAAACAGGACCAAAGGAATAAAAATAATGTGTTTGTTCTGTTGCTTGGAATAGTTTGGAAGAATCAGTTGCTCCAGATTTGCCAACAGTGTGCTTCCCCCATAACAGACGTCTTTATTCCTCCCTGCCACTCGTGATAGACAGGAGACTGAAGTGTTTCCCCCCAAGAGGTTCAGAAGCAGCGTCCCCCCTCCTCCAACCTCGACCAAATGAGATGCTGTGAAAACACTCTTATTTAAATTTACCTCCATGTTTTTACCGTCAAGGAAGGGCTCTTGTGTGTTAAAATGATAACACGTGTTTACTGAAGAATTCTCTCTATATATTCTTTCATTGCATCGTGATTCATTGACTATTAGCGGTGTTCAAAGGTTAAGTATTTTAATTAAAGGTTTAGGAAAAGTTTGGAAGGGTGTGATAAAGTTAGGAAAATGTGTTTGGGATTGATATGAAAAGATTAGGAAAATGTTAGAAATGGTATGAATAGATTAGGAATATGTTAGAAATGCTTTGAAAAGATTAGGAAAATGTTAGGAATGGTATGAAAAAAAAAAAGGAAAATATAAAAAATTATATGTAAAGGTTAGAAAAATGTTAGGAATGGTGGTATGAAAAGATTGTGAAACCGGTCCTTGAATGGCATCTCCTGTCTCCTTCTTACATCTTGCCTTGTCCACCCACTCCAAGGTCTGTCTGACACGCTTCCTGACTCCACAAACTTTTCACAGCGCCCCACTGAGATGCCGTCATGTTGTGGATGTCGTCTTCCTTATTTGTGTCTATTGTTTCTTTGAAGTGGGATTGCTGCTTTAGTTTTTGGATATCTATAGTCACGCTCTGCTTCCTCCTGTACAGTTATGATTAATTGTTTTTTAATTAATATTATTGTTTTTGTATATCAAGTTACGCTCTGCTTTCTCCTGTACAGTTATGATTAATTGTTTTTTAATTAATATTATTGTTTTTGTATATCTAGTCACGCTTTGCTTCCTCCTGTACAGTTATGATTAATTGGTTTTTATTAATATTATTGTTTTGGATCATATCGTCACTATTGTAGCGAGGCAGCTACAGTCAGTCTGTTCCTTTCCTTGATTCTCTCAAGAGTCAGATTCTCTATAGTAAGTCATGATATTTCTCTTTTCTTCTCAGTCTATTATTTCTTTGTAAGGAGAGAGAGGTAAGGAAGGAAAGACTGTTTGGTGACTAGTCTACTGGTTTATTCACAAAAACAGCGCGTTATTTATAGGGACATACAGATCAAAGAGATATAATATTGGCCAGTCACAGGCCAGCATGTCTTGTGTTATTGTCGCTTGTGATCCTGGAGAGCAGGATCAGAGGTTACATAATATTAACCAATCACAGGCCAGCGTGCGTGGGTCGTAGTTGCTTGTGATCCTGGAGGACACACACGATGTACAGGATCAGAGCTACATTAATATTAGCCAATCAGTAGGTGATCTGTAGGACTCTTGTGGTGTATGGTAGATGCCAGGTGCCACACTATCTATCACATCTGAAATAATTTAGGAGGCATGAGAATGTAATCCCAAACTACATGGGTTGCTGATTCAAATGTTAATAAAAAATAAAAAAAACACAGGCATCGCAATATGTCAAACTATTTTCAAACAATAAATGTTTATAATAATTGAAAGACTATGTGTTTTGAAATACCCTTAAGAACGGTTAAGTGTTAAGAAATACAAGTAACTTTCAGCATGTCGTACACTACTGTATGTGGATAAGTTCATTAATCATTATAAGAAAAGTAACGAAAAGAAAAAATTATATAAGGTTTTCTGGCCAAGAGGTCAGTCATTCCTTTGAAACATTCTTCGTATTGACAGCAACTCGAGGAAAGTTGGTAAAGGAGCAGTAAGAGGTGGAGGAGAAAGACGAGCAGTAGGATGTTTACACAACACTTTTACTTTCCACTCGTTCATTCTCTCCACTGACTATTTTTTTTTTTTTTTTTTTCGTCCTTTCCAGTTAGACTTTCTTTCCTTGCTTCCAATTATATGTGTTCATTCTTTCTTCGCATTTTTCCCTTTCCGCTGTTCCTTAACTCTACACTTTCTCTTCAACATTAATTTTATTGCTTATTTACTCATTTTTATTTAAAGAGTTTTTATTTTCCTCATTCCTAAAGTTGATTTTGTTATATTTCCCTTCTTTCCATTATTCCCTTTTGATTTTCTTTCCATTGTTATCCCATATCTCCCTTGCTTTATACTTCATAGATATATCGACATTAGTGTTTGTGTAAGAAAATGTGTGAATTTATTATGGATGAATTGTTGATGAAAATTGTGACGATGATGAAATTAGTGACACTATATATATATATATATATATATATATATATATATATATATATATATATATATATATATATATATATATATATATATATATATAACAGGAGGAGGACGATAGCCGAAAACACACACACACACACACACAGAGAGAGAGAGAGAGAGAGAGAGAGAGAGAGAGAGAGAGAGAGAGAGAGAGAGAGAGAGAGAGAGAGAGGAACACACACACACACACACACACACACACACACACACACAGAGAGAGAGAGAGAGAGAGAGAGAGAGAGAGAGAGAGAGAGAGAGAGAGAGAGAGAGGAAGTGACGCGAGATAAAAGAGATACAGAGAACGCACCGCCACCATCACCACCATCACCTCAGGGACTCACCACACGCTATAAAAGACAAAGTGCAGTGTTGCCTTTCGCCGAAACTTTAGCATCAGGCAATTTTTAGGCAACGAGGTAAAAGACAGCAGTGTAAAACCTTCGTACATTTTACACGGACTGGTTTGGTTTGCTGGATTTATTGTTGTTGTTGTTGTTGTGGTGGTGGTGGTGGTGGTGGTGGTGGTGGTGTAAGACAGGGAAGAGAGGTGGGGGGGAGGAGGGGGTTGGTAGAATTTGTATGAAGCGAGAAGCACAGATTTTATTAGGCTCGGCTGAGATTGCATTAAACCAAGGTGATAGGATGGGGAGAGAGATTGTAAAGGGTGAGGCAGAGGTTACCACACCGAATTTGGGAGAGAGATTTGTTTGGGCGTGTTGGGAGAGCGGGTAAAGTTGAGTTTTTTTTTTTTTTTTTTTTTTTTTTTTTTTTTTGCGGATAGTTGTGATCTTCGTGGTGGTATTGTGCTACATTAATTTTAAGTCGCTACTGAGGGGTCACTACATTTACTACACATGGAATATATATAGGGAAAGAAGAAAGTAGAGAGGGATTTTGAGTGACGTATATGAGAGAGGAGTGACTCAAGGATATGGGACAGTATCAGGAAAGTCTAGTTTGTTATTATTTATCAGCCACGTATCACCATTCTAGTCCGTTCAAGTAGTCCTCTGTTTTCCCACTTCCTTGACTCCTCTCATCTCTTCCTCTCTTTTAAATTCTCTTTCTCTTATCCTTTCTCATACTCTTTCACCATTATCTTTCACCACACACAATTATCTTTCTCTTATCCTTCCTCTTACCTTTTCACCATTATCTTTCACCACACACACTCATTCATTCACTGTAACTCATTCCTATATCAAACCCCACTCATTCCCTCATCTCATCTCAACACACACTTTGCTATCTTTAAACAAAACTCACTCCAACCCCCCCACACCCCCTCTCCAATACCTCTCACCCTACTTCTACCCTTCAAAACCCACCCCACCTCACCCTTCTCCACCCAACCTAACCCTTTTCGTCCCTCTTTCCTCTCCATTCAGTCTCCCCACTTCCCGGAAAAGTGTACATCAGTGTGCGCTGGGCAGTGTCAAGAGGGAGAGGGAGTAAGAGCGAGTGAGTGGAGGAGGCGAGTATCAATGTAAGGGTGAACGAGAGGTGTGTGGTGGACGTATTGTAGAATTCATAATAAACAGTGTCCCATTACAGACATCATGTGGAGGAAGGTGGTACTGTTCTCTCCGGTCCTCGTCGCCACGGTAAGACATCAATGGCCCCTAAACAGAACAGGAGAGAGAGAGAGAGAGAGAGAGAGAGAGAGAGAGAGAGAGAGAGAGAGAGAGAGAGAGAGAGAGAGAGAGAGAGAGAGAGCTCCAATTACTATATCTTACAGATGGTACTGTTGTCGAGTCTGGGTGGGGACGACGACAACAACAATAACAACAATAAGGACGAGACTTCCTCCTTCCTGGCTCGCCTTCGGGGCCCACTGGAGTACGACGACCCAGGCCTCCTTGATGTCCTTCGTCACTCCCACCTCGTCCCTCCGTCGCCTCGCCCTTATGCCCTCACACGGGACCGAAATGATTATCAAGCCGGGGTATATAATATGTATATAGTGATGGACATAGCATACTTGGCCTTGCAGAAACTATTGAAGGAGGTAGGCATGTTTATGTGATGGGTTCGTTTCAAGGTTCTTTTTGTCCGATGCCTAATGACGCACGAAATCTACAGTCCAATAACTTTAGTAAACCTGGAATTGAATCGTTTTTGTTGCAGGTGTTCGCTGACGTGAAATCCGGATTCTTCGTGGAGGCTGGCGCTGTAGACGGAGAATTCTTATCAAACACTCTATTCCTGGAGCGTAAACTGGGTTGGACTGGACTCTTGGTCGAGGCAGACGGTGACATGTACAGCCATCTTCTTAGACGTCACAGGAAGGCGTGGTCGTGCCACTGTTGTCTCTCACCACACTCTTACCCACACAGAGAGATACTAATCAAGTACAGCGGCCTAGGGAAGTCTCATCCGGGCATGTCCATGTTTGCCAGAGGTCATGGTGTGTTAGCGAGCCATGAGAAAGTGTCTCCTGTGAAGCTGACGGGTGGTAAGATCGATGGTGGAGCAGTGCAGCTATTCGAGTCTGTTCAATGCTTCCCTCTTGCGTCGCTCCTGTTGGCTCTAAACACAACATACATTAATTTTGTGTCACTGGACGTGGAGGGCCCAGAGGAAAGTATTTTACATTCTTTCCCGTGGTCAAGGATAACAGTAGATGTGTGGCTGGTGGAACACATCTCCCCAGCATCATATGGTCATCACAAAGAACAATCTCCCTCTCAAAAACGGACTAAGAAACAAGATTATTTCATCCCTAACAAAGTATCCTTGTCAGCTAATGTTGATAAGCAAATAAATAACAAAAGTCATATTTCTGATAATATGCATGATACTCTTTTCCAAAGTGAGAAAAGCACAGTTTTAAATTTCATCGAATTTTTCGTTTCTCGAGGTTACGATATGTACCCCACTGACCCAGCCTCTCTTCTGGATAACTATCTGTTCATTAGACGAGGCTCCCAGGTCCACCGTAGCTTGAAAGTATTCAAAACTAAAAAAAATATTGCAACATAAACAGATTATCTAATTCATGAAACAAAGGGTGAACTGTATACTGAATTTAGTATTATCACATAATATGTGATAACAATTAAGTCTTGATATACAGACAATATATTATATTATCTGTATATTGAGACTTAATTGTTCACTATAAACAGGTTGCTACTCTTTCATGTCGATGTGTGACAACGTAAAGGTTAGAAACTCTTGACGGTAAATTGGAGGGTTACCTTGGCTCGGTCGGTAAGATTTTCTTCTAACGTGGGTGATGTCTCGAACGATGATTATTTAATCAAGGAAGATGTAAACTTGGCGTAAGAATAGTTTTGCCTGTAGCTCCGTTCGCCAGCAGGGTGGCGAGTCGGTGAAATAGTGATCCCCAAGTATAATAACATCTTGAAGTCACGGCCTTTAATAAAAAACCCTTTTACGCTACCATTTTGAATTGTTAACATCTAATATAAAAAGGGGGCATTACACTTACACCTCCTACTTCTGAGCTCCCTATCCTCTTTACCATTCTATATTCCTTCATTCTCTTCACCTGTCCAAACCATCTTAACACACTCTGTTCTACACGGCCTGCTAACTCTCATGACACCTGTCCTTCTCCTCACTTCATCATTTCAGACTCTGTCCATTCGAGTCACACCACACATGCTTCTCAGACATCTCGTCTCTACTACATTCAACCTTCTATTCTCACTTTCTCCCATATTTCATGTTTCCGCTCCATACAGTGCAGTAGGCACTGCTATCCCTTCGTACAACTTCCTCTTTACATCAATTCTAAGTGACTTACAGCCAAACATCCTATTCATTCCTCCTAGCACCTTTCCTACCTCATTTACTCTAGAGTCTAGATTTTACCTCTGTCTCTAGTTTGCTATCCACCATTACCTTTGACCCCAAATATTTAAAGCACTCCACCTCCTCCAATATTTCACCATCTCGCATTATATTCATCCTTCTACCCTCTGCTCCCCTCCTACATCTCATTATTTTGCTCTTTGCCACGTTCACTCTCAGTTTCCTCCTCCTGCACACCCGTCCAAACTCCTGCACTAACATACTCACTTCCTTTTCTGACTCTGCCACTAACGACGTATCATCAGCAAACAGTAATTGGTTTAGGCCCAACTCTCTACCTCTGCTGTCCACCAAACTCAGTCCTCTCTCCATCACCCTAGCATTACCTCTCTTACCATAAAAACATTAAACAACCATGGTGACATCACACAATCTTTGACGGAGTCCCTCCTTAACTAGGAACCATTCACTCACGTTACTTCCCACTCTACCACACGCTCTACTGTTTATATAGAAACTTTTTACTCCTCTCAATAATCCCCCCCCCCCCCCACCAACCCGTACAACTGCAAAACCTTCCACCGTTCATTTCTATCAATTCTGTCATATGCATTCTCGAGATCCACAAATGCCCTTACTACTTCTTTACTTTTATCTAAATACGACCTCTAAACACGACCTCTTCCTCTCCTAAAGCCACCTTGTTCTTCACCAATCAAAGCCGCCGTACCCTCTCTGACTCTCTTTATCAGCACCTTCCTATACAGCTTTCCTACTACACTTAACAGGATTATACCCCTGAAACTCGTACATTGGTATCTATTCCCATTTCCCTTATAAAGAGGTACTACACAAGCACTCACCCAATCTATTGGGACCTTAAGTTACTACTGACCAAATATACCATCAACTACCTTACTATCCACTCCATCATACTTATTCCACCATATTTCAGACATTCTACAGCGCATCCATCCAAATCTGAAGCTTTCCCTGTTTTCATCTCTCTCATTGCCTCCTCCACCACCTTCTTTTTTATCGGCTCCTCATTTAATCACTCCAACCTTCCAAACACAACAATCTCAGCTTCTCTATCCTCATCAACATTCAGCAATCCCTCAAAATACTCGGCCTATCTCCACTCAACTGCCTTCTTGTCAACTAGCATGGTATACCATCCTCTGCTTTCACCCTTTCCTCTTTCCCTGATGTCTTTTTCCTTATCCTCTTGACTTCCTTCCAAAACATTTTCTTATTTTCCTGGAAATTTACAGTTAATTTCCCCCCCCCCCCACCTATCACTCACACTTTAGCATCTTTTTTCTTGTGCAAATCATTTTCGTGACCTGCTTTCTTGAAGGTATCAAATGTGGTGAGAGAATATAATTCTTCTGGCTTACAAAAACTGCAGCCATAGGATTGAAACCCAGTAACACGAGAGTTGCCCTTAAAATATAGTGTTCTCTCTCTCATACTAAGATGGAGAAATATATTTCCTTACTTGGTAACTATATCAAACAATAATGAGACTGTTTAAGGGAGCCTTGAATAATAATTTTATAATGAAAAGTCCAGTTTGGTAATACAAATTTAGTAGTTTGGTAATGAGACCGATTTCAAATCTGGCAACCTTGGCAACAACAGAGCCGAGCAGTGTTGCCAGGTACAAGGATATTTCTCTGTTTTATGGAAGTTTAAAGTCCACACAGGGAAATTATATAAAGATTATTCAAGAGTAAACAGGGAAATTTCTACCAGACGAAATACCAAAAAGACCGTCAATGTTCAAGAATCAACTTGTAAGAGTATAGTTCAAGGGAATTATTGAGGCAAAAAGGGAAAGTAAAATTAGTAAAGGTAAAGTTCGAGAAAGTTCGTCAAGTAGACCTGGCAACACTGATGATAACAACAACAACAAAGATCCCGTCGTGTGTAGGACTAGAAAATTTGAAAGTATAAATCAACCATTATTATTTCACCAAACTAGCTTTAATTAAATAGTCTATAATTACATACAAAGAGCTATACGTGCCAGGAGGTGTGTGTGAGTGTGTAAATAGTAAATAGTGTGTAAATAATTAAGGGGGAGATTCTAATTCCTCCAAAATGTGCCATGAAACAGATCCCTTCTTAGTAGTACCATTGAGGGCATTAATTAATTTGTATTCTGGTATAGATAGGAGGAATCAGATGGTGAATTGAAGGTCTCTGATTCCTCCAAACTAAATAATTAATTTGTATTCTGGTATAGATAGGAGGAATCAGATGCTGAATTGAATGTCTCTGATTCCTCCAAACTATGCCCTCTTAGTACCATTGAGGGCATATATGAAGAATACAAAATAGATTATAAATTAAAAATACAAAATAGATAATAATTAAGAATACAAAATAAAGGTAAATTTACAGAAGTACTGGGTTCACTCTATTATATGTTTTAGTATCATTACCCACTATTTTGGACCATTCTAAGGCACTTTTCATCTATGGTGTTTCTCTCTGAGATAATTTGGAAATTAGACTGACCTAACCTAGACCAGAGCAGACTACCGGGACCTAACCTGGGCAAACTACTGAGATATAACTGGTGTAAACTATCATAAAGTGACCGGGGCAAATTCCCAGGACCTAGCTGGATGTGGTAACACTGCGCAGCCCTAGCCAAAAACAGTACTTCTGTAGTAATACCAAAATGAATAATGAATGAAGAATACAAAATAAATTATAAATGAAGAATACAAAATAAATAATATATGAAGAATACAAAACAACTAATAAATGAAGAATACAAAATAGATAATGAATGAAGACTACAAAATATATAATAAATGAATGCAAAATAAATAATAAATGAAGAATACAAAATTATATATATATTGCATTCTATATAATTCTAGCTTGAACAATGGAGCAGGGTTCGGTGTCATCCAAAGATCAGGGGACGGAGAGTGACCATAAACCTGATATGGTACGTATAATCGTATGTAAGAGAGCCATAATTTTACCTTTGTATAAGGGGAAGGGAAGCAAGGAGGAGTGTGGTAGCTATAGGGGAATAAGCCGCCTTAGTGTACCGGGGAAGGTTATTACGGAGAGACTGATTGAAGTAACAGGGAATGAAGTTAGTGAGGAGCAGGGAGGGTTCAGAAAGGGTAGAGGATGTGTGGACCAAATATTTGCTTTAAAATCAATAGTGGAGAAATATATTGGGAAGGGTAAGAAGTTGTATGCTGCCTTCATGGACTTGGAGAAGGCATACGATAGGGTTGATAGGAAAGCTATGACAGAGGTGTTGAGAATTTATGGTGTTGGGGGGCCTTTGCTGAAAGGCATTGAGGCTTTTTATGCAGATGCAAAAGCATGTGTACGGGTAGAGGGTGATCTAAGTGAGAGTTTTAATATTAGTGTAGGGCTGAGACAGGGGTGTGTTATGTCACCATGGTTGTTCAATATATATATGGATGGTTGTATGAGAGGTGAAAGCCAAAGTGAATGGTCTGGGGGCGAAGTTGAAGCTGAATGAAGCAAATTGGTCCCTGGTGGCAAGTTTGTTTGCGGATGACACTGTGCTGATGGCTGAGAATGAAAGGAATTTACAGAGAGTGGTGGACGAATTTCAGTCTGTGTGTAAACGAAGGAAACTGAAGGTGAATGTGGGTAAAAGTAAAGTGATGGTATTTGAAAGAGCAGAAACTGAAGTGATTGACTTTGCTACACCTTACAGAGTGGCTGTACCAACTGGGACGAAGTGTGAGATAACTCTGAGGGGTGAGAGGATGGAGGAAGTGAAGGAGTTTAAGTACCTGGGTACAGTTATGTGTAAACATGGAAGTATGGAAGGAGAAGTTAGGAAGAGAGCAGTGAAGGGTAGACAGGTCATAGGATCACTGGGGAGGATTATGAAGGGTAGAAGTGTTATTATGGAAGTGAAAAGGGGACTACGAAATAGTATAATCCTGCCAACACTGACGTATGCGTCGGAGATGTGGACATGGAGTAGGGCTCACCAGTCTAGAATAGGTGCTGTGGAAATGAGTTACTTGAGAGGAGCATGTGGACTTACTAGATGGGATGGAGAAAGTAATGAGAGTGTGTATGAGAGATGTGGTATGAGTGAGAAGGCAATTGGCATTGAGTGTGGAGTGGTTGAGAGAGTGAAACGTGATACATTGAGGTGGTTTGGACATGTAGAGAGAATGCAAGGTGAGGAGTTTGTAAAGAAGGTGTATGGAAGTGAAGTTGTGGGACCTGGTGTGAGAGGCAGACCTCCGGTCAGATGGCAGAACAGAGTGGAAGAGTATGTAAGTGAAAGAAACGTGAGGGGTAGAGGAGGGCTTGAACAAGTAAGGAGGGAGTGTTGGAACAGGGAGAACTGGAGACACTTTGCCGTGGCCACCCCCTTGGGGGGAGTTCCCGGAGGGAACGAGGCGTCAGAGCTATAGATAGATAGATAGATAATTATGTTATCCAGTTTCCATTTTTTTGTTTGCTTGGTTAGTGAGTACGATAATTGCTTGTATTATATGGTCGTATAAATTGGGTAATATCCAAGCATTTGTCCATAATGTCTTTTCGACTCAAGGTTTTCAGAATGCAATGTTTAATAGTGTGGTTTTAACAAATCTGTTGTTCACATCCGTCACAAATGAGTGTTTTTAGAGATCTCCCCCCACCCAATCTCCGAAAACACTAATTATTTCGTTGCCTAATCATCTATATACTATCCTGGATAGTGGACAGTGGAATATATGGTCATATTTTGAGTAAAGTGCGGAAAGTGTACGGAAAAGGTACAAAAAAAAATAATGTAACTTCGTACCGTACTTTCAGATAAAAAACTACCATACCGTACCATAATTCCGTACCACCCTTTATTCTATGTCCATGTTTTCACTTCCATGCTCACACTTTTACCTTTCATGATTCATTCTCTTACATATGCCCTGAAATTCATCTACTCCCTTGTGCAGCTCCCTTTCACTCTCTGCTGGCAATACTGTGTCACCTGGATATAAGCTTGCCACCAGAGACCTTTTTATTCCATTCACCCTCAGCCTCATATTCTCTTTTCATACTGGTGTGTTTTGTGTTGGGTTGGGTGTACAGTACTGTATTAATAATCATGTCTTCAATTACTACAGTAAATATATTTAAGTGTTTGCAAAGGAACATTGCAGCAGTCAAAATATATTGTTGATTTTTGTAAGATTTACAAGTTCTTCTGAAGTAGCCCACTTGGTATAACAAGTGTGAATTGTAATATTGTGTTTAGACCTTTGCATTTTGTTAAATATCTAGCCTAACTATTCTTCATTGCTCCTGTTAGTTCACACATTTCCCTCTAGTGCTCTTTGGTATGTCTGACTGCCCTTATGTTAACAGCAGGTGAGTATGTCTGACGAGTCCAACAGACATGTGTTTGACATATACCGTGACCTGATGATGGCTGTCCAGGACCATACTAGTGGAGAAGAGGAGGTCTCGCTGAAATCAATTCATAGCATGGTGTCGAGGGCCAATGCAACATTTAAAGAAGGTAATTCATCACCAAGCACTTCAATGTTTGTTGGCTGTATTGTGTGTGTGCGTGTGTGAGGATGTGTGTGTGCGTGTTCTTTTAATACTATGATAATATACACCAATGCTTATGATGATTACAATTATATTTTTTGCATAGATGATGATTAACATATAATGGATTAATATTTGATATTCAGAAATATGTTACTGGTACATTATTTTGCAGTTAAGCGACCCCAAGAAGCAGCCATGGATGCCCAGTTTTTGAAAACCTGTGGACATTTGGTAAAACTGAACATAGAGTCTTCTCAGTCCAATTTAAGAGTATTCAAACCGTGCGAGTTTGCGAGAAAATTTGTGAGTACTGTATTTATTTATTGTGCACTTTTAATTTTCAAAGTAACATCATACTTACATTATGTAATAAACAATTATTCCTAATGAACAGACTGTTGGTATACTGTATTAGTTGTTGTGGTTGAAGTTTCTCAAGCTGTATGGCCGAGCAGCCCCAACTGTATTAGTTTTCATCATGTCTGGTTAGTGTTGCTACAACTATAATCAACATACATAATATCCTCAGGAAGATGCTGTTTGGGATCCCTGTATGTTTCCAAGAAGCTACAAATGCTAACTGTATATCCATCTATATAAGTTGAAATATTTAGTTTTCCATGTCCCAACATTATACCATTTCTCATTCCTGTTTTTCAAGCCAGTTTTGTTGGTTGCACTCTCACAGGAGGTTGTGTGTGTGTGTAGGTGGGTTGTTGTGCCAGAAGAATATTTTTTAGGAATGTCCTTGACCTGCTAGAGTGGACATCGCTTGTGTAGTGGTACCACATGCAGATGGTCCACTTACATGCATGTCACCTGTTATCAACTGTATATATACATAATGTTCTCTCATTTTAGATAAATTTTGTGAGCCAAGATGATGACATGGAAGAGCAAGTTCAACCTGAGGCTGAAAATCTGACACACTTAGTCAGGTGAGTTTTCATTTTTTTTATTTCAGTAACTTGAGCTACTTTTGTGCACTCATTTTAGAATGAACTCTTCCATTGAGGGTCATCATCATCAATGTGCTGCATAAGTTTTTTAATTTCAAGGGATGGGGAGCTTTAGGGCCAATGTAAAAAAGTGAAGCTATTCCTCCTCCCCCAAGATTGGGAAAGACATTACAGACAGTTTTAATTTTTATTGTATGCTACCCTCCAATGTTGTAATTTTTGGTGAAAATATGTGCAGTATTTAATGGTGTAAATTTATTGCATCACAATATTGCCAGGGTAACCTACTAACAAAGGTCTCACTTAAGGATCTCCCATTGGATATGAATGCTACTAACTTGTGCGAAAACTGGTACTGTTTACACCCTGGAGACCACACCAGTTTAATTACTTGCTTGCCTAGTAATTATTGACAGTTGTATTTATATTTGTAGAGGACATATGTATAGAGTAACTAAAAATTACATGTACCATAACTTTGAAACAGATGTTATTTAAAGGAATTGGATTTATTATTTTTGTAATCATTTTTGTATACCAACATGCCATCTTGGGTCTGTTAACAGCAGCCATACATTCACAAGAACATCATTGTCCAATTTGGACTTAAAATAAGAAAAATTGCCGTCTCGTACGATTAACTTCTTTTCTTAGAAGCACTTTTCCAAAAGTAGGTTGCATCTTCAGTGATGCAGTTTTTTACACGCTGCAAAATTTTGTACTTACTGTACATTCTTTTTGAAAAATGATGCTCAAGGCTTGAGCTGCGTACATTTTTTTGTTCTCTTTTACAGATTTGGCAGAGCTGTGTCTGGTCTGTACATGGGTGCAATTGGGATAGAGCCTATGTCCAGTGCCATTGATTGGGAGCGCCCCCCCGCCTCTCAGCGTCGAAAGAGAGATAAGGAGAATGATAACACTGTTAACATAACCAAACCAACTCAGGTAATGTTTCAGGTTACACACAGGTCTCCCTCTAATTACGATTTACTGATATAGGATGTTTTGCTTTTTGAGGAATATCAGTATAGATACAGTATTTTTATTTCTGATTGGTGTAACTCATGTATACGATTGATCACCTGCAGGGCATCTCTACAGGAGATTATTCCTTCACAGGAGCAATCACATCGCCTTCCCAGTCTCAGTGTTCAGTTCAGCTTGGTCAAGTTCATTATCACAAGTTCTTCCCACACTATTACTCTGTTTGCTATGCGAGTGTTTGTGTCTGCTCCTGACTGATTTTACTTTGTGTGTTACCCCCGTGATCGAATAGCAGTGGGTTCTAAGCGGTCTGCAAGTGCCAGCCAAGGGCAAGGGGGTGGCAAAACTTTGGTTCATTACTGTACTTTTAGGTATCACAGTATTATGACATTTTCTGCTTCCAGATGGCACCTTCAACTGAAGAAGAAGAGGGGGATGCAGAAGTAGTGGCAAAAATGTACAAAGTGCTGAAACAGAGATACCACGAGGCAGGAAACACTCCTCTTTGCTACTTCAGTTTTGTTGTCGATCCCAAGAGTTACTCGCGCACGGTAGAGAACATGTTCAACATCAGCCTTATTGTAAGGGAGCAGTTTGCAGCCATAACTGAAGGTGAACTTAAGAAACTTAACTTTCAACTTAACTTTCAACTTAAATATACCTAGACAGTCTGCTGAGTTATCATTATGCTGGTTTTGGCAGCTACTAGAGACACCCCTAATGGTGGAGGGAGGAGTGTTCACTTTACTCTATGGGGATGGGAAAGAGAAAGATAGTGTAAATGACATGTAATAATATGAATGGAAAATAACAGAGGAGGGGGTGGGAAGAGAGGTTATGGACATTTTCATGAAAGAAAAGTTGGTTGTGCTGGGTATTACAGCACATGAAAAGGAGAGTGTGTTGGAGTATGGAAATTGAATCTCATAAAGAAGAACAAGGTAAGTGATGAGCCTGAGAAGATTTAGAAGAGATTGAGGATGTATGAATCAGATCCCTGGAATTAGAATTACAATTACTGTATGAATGAAAAAGTTGGAAGTAGTATGCTACTCATGAGTTATTGTCATGCTTTGTACAGTAGCAGTATCATAATTCTTCCGGGGATTTACTATAATTTATCTTTAATCGGTAGGTACATCTTCTGTGCCTTTACATAATACTTTAAAAGTATTTACTTTATGTTCATAGTAACCTTTGTGTTGTTTTGAAGAGAAACTAGTGCCTTTAGTTGTTGGTTAGGAGGATCAACCAGACTTGCAACTGTTGCATCTGGGCTGGTACTGTGCTGGGGATGGATTTATAATATTTTTTTGGCTGAACTAGTTTTCAATTTTATTGTGTGAAATGTTACTACACGCTTTTTCTCATACATCCTCCCCCAGTTAGTTATTACTTCATGCACTGAAATATTGTAATTGTGTGTATGTTTTTGTTTTTACAGATGATAATGGCATACCTGTGATTGCACCACTGCATCGTAGTCATCCTCAAGTAGGTGGACAATATCAGCAGTGTCTAACTTGTATCTCACATAGCAAATGGGAGGAAATTGTGAAATTATTTGACATAGATAGGGCCATGATACCTCATACAACCCAAGCACATAAGAGAAAGGCAGTTTAGTTTTGAGGTCTTTCATCATTATAATTTTTAAAGGAAACAGTATTATCATGTGATGCATAGCTGGAACTGACTATACATCCAATGTAGGAAGAAAGAAATATGTAACCAGCAAATAATAAATGAAAGTTTTTATCTATGGAATTTTGAAGTTCTCCACCCAAGCTACTAGGAGCTACTGTCAAGTTTAATAACAAATCTAGAACACTGACTACAGTGCCCATCCACAGGGGCAAGCTTTACCCTGCAAACTTTGCTTTTATGACATCAGAAATGGAGAAATCACGAGCTTGTATGAAGTCAGAAATGAAGAAGCTGCGAGTTGTTGTTGTTCTCCAAACTGTCTAGCCGTGCAGTCCCAAGTCTGGTTGACCAAAGCCGCGCAGATGCTCAGACCCCCAAAAGGGAGTCAGAAAGATAGTGAGATCTGTTTCATCGAAGGCAACAGAAAAGGGGACAACTAGCTCACGGTCATGTACCCCGAGCCAACAAACTCATAACCTCCCTTGTTGTGCCACTCAGTGGTACCCCCGAGCCAATGAACCCATCAACAGTTGTCTCCCCTGTTGTGCCACCCAATCAGGCGATCTCGCCGACTACCCAGAAGGAATGAGAAATAGTAAGAGAACAGATAGAACAGGCTAGGGTGTGGTAGAGGATGCCAAATTCCTCATTTCTGGATAGAACCAGCCCTCACCAGGAAGAGGAAGAGAAGCATATGCCAAGCCCCATATGGAAGGGAAAGGAGAGAGTTGGAGGAAGAACTGGCTTGCTACTATGGCTTCAACTCTAAACCTCCTCTCAGGGATGCCGTTGGTCCACCAAAAAGGTGGACTCAGCCGCCTTGGGAGCAGCATTTCCTCCGAACCAGGACAGCCCAGTGCCCCAAACATTCCCAACTCATATGCCTCACCCAAAATGCAAGAAAGGCATTGCACATAGGTGAACCGGTGGTACAGGAATGTTATGATGAGATATACCGCCCACCGCGGTGTAGAAGCTGCGAGTTTTCTCCATTACTGATGTCACAGCAAGCAAAGACTGCAAAGCAAAGCTTGCCCATGTGGACAGGGTCAAGTGTAAAGACCTGTCCACTCTCACGTTTTCTAGCAGTGTTCCCAGCAGCCTCCACCACCCAACTGATGTTTTGGTAGCAATGTTTGCTCGTGTGGACTAGTCTCCATATCTGAGAATAGTCAAGATGAGGGACTAGTCTAGTCTCAACATCTCTTCTCTCCCATAGTCTAGTCTTATCTACTTACTAGACCATGAGAGACTCATTTTTCTGGTATAGACTCTGTCTATACCAGAGTCAAAATTCATTTTAGTCTAGATAGGAGTTTTTATTTAGCCAACAGAGTAGTTTATTTCCTTCAGTCTGATATAATTTGTCTTACTGTCTTTACAAAATTGGCCCTCTAGTCTAGTGTCATTATCAAACCATCGTTACTACTTAAATCTTTAAAAGGGTAAGTGAAATATGTCAATCTTATATTCCAGGATGCAAGAAAACCTTTATATTCAAAAAGTGTCTGGAGATTCACCAGGTCTTGGAGATCACTCATGCAAGTTCCTTTAGGAAACCCACAGCCCCCCTTATATAACCCACAGGGTTCCTTCAGGTAACTGCAGAGTATAATACTTACCCCCTTGGTCCCCAGCACCAAGAGAGAAGGTGGGTTACATCTTCCAAAGACTGCACCACACACACAAATATACACCAGCCTGCACACTGAAAGGCTCACCCCCATAATGGTTGGTGTGTGTACATGGGAATGGTACAATCTTCAGGAAAGTGGAGCCCATTGCCAGTATCACGTGTCCACACAATGCTGGACCACCCAATCCAATAGGAATGGGAGTGTGTACTGGTGCATCAGACCACATCTTTAATTGCAACCCTGCCTTCTGCAACGAAAAACAATCATTAGTGCGACTTCCACAACCACCATAAATAAATTCATTACAACAAGTTTCAATTACACTGTACTTTCTTTACACTAGACTTCCACACTTGTTAGTCAATACTTTTATTAAGGACTGTCTTTTTTTACACACAACTCACGATGTACAACGTTCATTTCTTTCGATTACTGTTACTGTACTCGTTAAGCACAGATTTCCTGTTGAAGTCACCTTTCAATTTCTTTACAATTACAAATTAAATTACTTTCATATAAAATTCTCTTTCCTGTATCAAATAATTACAACAATTTACATTTCTTTATACAGTATTGTAACTCTTCAATTTCAATTTTCTACTTACCTGGGAAGGCATCAAAAGTCCTTATAGCAGATACACCAGGGCTCCAAACTCACACAATCTAGGCCTGCCAACACCAGTATTTCACCGCTGCCAACACACTCCCAAGTTGATGTCACTGGCCACAACACCTGAAAATATGCAATATCAATACCTGATTAAATTGCTGACTTGTATGAAGGCTTAACTCAAAACTACTCTCCCAAACAGACTTGTGACTTTTATTTATTTATTTTTTTATTCCATATTGAAAACATGAGGACCAAAGGCTGGGAGGCCACTAATCGTCCTCATCTAGAAAAACAAAGGAGTAGTCCAAAATCATGTCCAGTTTCATTCTAGATGCATAGACACATTGCGTTTGAAGGAGCATAAGTTGTAGTAAGGAGGAAAGATGGATGAAGGTATATGAAAGACTGAGAGTACGGGTTAACTCTTGCATTAGGGAGTTGGACAGAAAAGGGGAGAGAACGAGAGGCTTGGCGAGTGTTGCATGCTCTCCGGGGAAGGGAGGAAGCATACACTGAGAGAGTTCAGAAGAGCAATATCCAGTGTAATATCGATAGAAGAGAGAAAGTGATGCAACATTGTGACGAAGAGAGAGAGGTTGTAGTGAATCGGGAAGAGAAGAGTTGACGAGACGAAAGGCCTTTGATTCCACCTTGTCCAGGAGTGTTGTGAAGGTTGAGCCACTCCACACATGAGAGCCATACTTCATACAGGGGCGGATGAGATCCCTGTACAGAGACAGCAACTGTGTGGGAGTGAAGTATTCACTGAATTTGCGCAGCACACCTAACTTCTTTGAGGCAGTTTTAGCAAGAGGGGTAATATGATCTCCAAGAGAGATTGTGAGAGAAAGAAGACACTCCAAGAATATTAAGGGAAGAAGAAAGATCGAGTTGTGTATTGTTAAAGAAGAGGGGATAGTCATTTGGAAGATTAGTGTGAGTTGAAAGATGAAGGAACCGGTTTAGAGGCATTGAAAACCACGAGGTTCTCTCTGCCCCAGTCGGAGATAAGGGAAAGATCAGAAGTCAGGTATGCTACTGCCTCCTGACGTTGTGTGGAGAGGAGCTGCTGGGATGGGGGGTTGTCAAACTGGGTGGAGTAGTGTAGGGTGGAATCATCAGCATTGGAGTGGATAGGGGATGAAGTACAGTTGAGAAGGTCATTAATGAAAAGGAGAAAGAGAGTAGGTGATAGAACAGAACCCTGAGGAACACCACTACACTATTGATTGACTTAGAAGAAGAACAGTGACCATCTACAACAGCAGCTATAGACCGGCCAGAAAGGAAATCAGAGATAAAGATGCAGAAGGAGAGATAGAAACCAAATGAGGGCAGTTTGAAGATTAAAGCTTTGTGCCAGACTATTAAAAGCTTTCTATATGTATCCATATGAGTCAACTGTGTTTAATACAACTCATTCATATTCTCGTGCAAACTAGTAGGCTATTGGTGTCTATATTCGAACCCCACATGATAAAAAAAGGAATTCGTTACAGCCCACTTTCAGCACATGATTGACCAGTATTACATTTACCTTACATGCATACTGAATGGGAAATTCAGATAATGTAAATACATAACTTTTGCGAGAAACTTTAAATCATTGGGGGTGCAAATGTACAGCGGAATCACCAAGCCAGTCTTTAGTTAATCAGAGTTATTGCGCAGAGACATCACTCAGAATTACTGATACACTAGGGAAGCATCATGGATATAATCATAATAATCTTATATGTAGCCAGTTCACATTCTGTATTTTAATTACTGTACTGTAAGTGTTTTCATCTTCACTCTATATTTTGCAGCACTGATGATGTCAGGAACCTTGGAAAATGGTGTTGTTGAAGGGTAGTTATCTTTTTATTCCTATTTATTACTGTTTATATAGATTATGAAACTAAGAAAAAAGAAGGTGAATACAGAAACTATAATTTTAAGACATGCATTGATTAATTTTCCCTTAACTTAGCATTAGTAGTCATATATAGACAACTTTGACAGCCTTAACTATAGATTGTATGCTGATCAGTTATTCACCAGTCAGAGGTCCTTTTACCATCCATCATTGTGATGAAGTCATGTTTCCATGGAATATGATATTGGTAGTCCAGTTCATGTGATAAACTTGGGTACCGTAAGTGGTGAATTACTTTGTACAAAAAATGCGCGTGACTATATAGAGTTCACTACATCTATGGTTCTGTTAAATGAAGGTGTCGTTGGCAACTGCTTGTTTAAATCCTCCCTTTCTAAAGGCCTCCATAAACTATCAATCATGCCTATGCAAACTGGGTGGTTGTGCAGGCATAACCGTGGTGTGTGGGTGTGATTGATGGTTTGCGCAAACGACTGAACCATATCCAACAAGTTTTTGGTCAATCACACGCTTGTACAGTGATGCATGATAATGTGTGGTGACTGCTCAGTCTTCTTGCTAAAAAAAAAAAAAAAAAAGTGTGTGGCAAATTTAAATGATTGCACAGTCACCTAGTTTGCGCAGGCATGAATTATGGTCTATGGAGGCCTTTATACTAATTAGGACCGTGTGTGTGTGCGTGAATATATACTGTTTTAGTCATTCGATGTGTGTGTGTGTGTTGTGTTTTAGTTGTAAAAAATTATATTGCCAATTTGTGCCATTAATAATTAATGAAAGGATATCGGTATAAAGGTTTCGCTGTGGCCGTGTTGCAGGCATCCCATTGGTCGGTTTCCAGATTGAGTTGTCACTTCCTATTATTATCTATTAATGCTAGAAATATGTTTTGGGAATAAATACTGGATGAATTAAAAACACACACATTTATATAATTTCAGTGTATCCAAGAAATGGAATTGAATGTAAGATAATACTGCTTCATATTGTTATAATTATGACTAGTTGGCAGCTGTGTGTGTTGAGAGAGATTTGGGGGGTGGGGGGTAACCAAGTTACCAAGAGCAAGGTGTTGAGAGGAGTTGCTTCCGCTGCCGGCTTTTAGTCTGTCACTTGTACTGTTTGGTTCTGTTGGTGGATCTCGCTGCTATTCCTCTGCCTCTCTTCCTCAACTGGTAAGCATTTTAATTAAGAGGAGATTCTCTTGTTGATAAATTGGAAGGCGACTGATTACTCCTAATTATACCAGAAAACAGACGCCCTCGGTGATACTTAGCTTGTTTGTTTGGAAGCTTGCTTTGAAGATATTTTTTTAAGTCCCGCTCCATCAGCAGATGGCAAACCGCATGGCCTCCTTCATTATCATTAAGCTGTATAATCACTTCTAATGCTCATATAATCCATGTCGTAACACTAAGCAAACATAGGTGTTTTCAGTCTATTAAAAATCGTGCAATTTTTACTACGGACATTAGGTGGCAATCCATTAAAGAGCCTTGGTGCACACTTTTCAAACGCTATGAAACCCATTGTCATATTGCTTCTCGGCTTATTTAGCCTGTATTGTTCGTCACTATGCCTGAGTTCCATAGAGGGATTTACTTGAAAACCTAATTAAGATTCTTTAAATATTATGATTTTCCAAATTTCAAGGCACGAAATGTTAGAATCAAGTCTTCTCTTGTACAAAATCCCCGCCTTTACTGGTAGCCAATGTAAGTTATCTTCTCGCGAAATGGAAGACCTTTAATTAATCTTGTAGCTCTTTTCATTATTTTGCAATTTTCTTAGCCGATAGTCTGGCAAACCATAATATTTGAGTAAGAGATATAGTTTATTCATATCTGACATGGTCTCCATAATTTTATTATAGTAGTGTCTCTGTACTATGAGTGGTTTCTTCTTTCCTTGCAAGTTGATAATCTATTCTAACAATATCAGTGCGTAGTCGACGCCAAATTTTGTTTTCTATTATTGATCGTCATATTTCAGCATCAAACAATGGTGCCTGGTCGTTCACAATTATTTCCATTTCAGTCACAGGACACGCCACCTCATATTCCTCTTTAGAAATAAGATTGTACAAAATCGATACACATCGCACACAATTTCCCGCCTCTGTCATATCATTGAACCCAAATCATTTATTAACTGATACGGAGGTAGGAATAGATGAAAATGGAAACGCGAAATAGCTGTGAACATAATTATATTATGAGTCATATGTTCACAGCTATTTCGCGTTTCCATTTTCATCTATTCCTACCTCCGTATCACAGTTAATAAATGTTTTGGGTTCAAAATGTTTTTTTTTTTTTTTACTATGAAACTGATCCATTTATTTATTTGCTCGATCTCTTTCTCAAAGGGAATTTCAAATCGTACCAACATGTGAATTGGAAAATGCTACATACTTGATCCACACAAACATTTTGTAGGTTGTTGCCCTGCATCACTAAAAAAAAAAAAAAAAAAAAAAAAAAAAATCGTGCGTATGTCCCTTACTGGACGTCCCGTAGCAGCCTATAGTCACTATCATCCATTCACAGGTTGAAGTCACCCAATATAATCACATTTCTACTTCAACATCTCTAGATAGTCTAAACTTGGAAAGAAATGTAACAGCGTCAGCATTTGGTGGCCTATACACCATTATGAAAACAAATTTCCGCCCACCCATTTCGCGACCTGTTTCGTTGCATAGTTTTGAGGAATTAGTCATTTCAATCCACCAACAAAAGAATCTCCCCTTAAAGGGAGCCTGTTATGTAGTCAGAAAGTTCGAGATAAATGAGTCCTTCAAATATTGCCACGGAACACCACCTACTGTAGCCTATATGGTAGCGAGTGTTTGTGTTTCGTGGCAATGTTTGAAGGACTCTCTAATCTCCAATTTTCTTACATCACGGGGGTCCTTAACTCGATAATACAGTGCAGTTTTGGCATTTTAGGAGAACTATTCCTCCAAACCTATTTCAGGCAACAGACCACCATTATTTTTGTTATTCTGGTCTTTTTCTGGCATGCTTTGGAGGAATCAAGGCACTCCAATGTACAGTCGCGAGCTGATGGGATGGAGACACGAGCTCACTCATCATGGGGTCATTTCTACCTGACGAGTTATGGAGGAAGGGAGAGAGAGAGAGGAACAGATGGGGGGAGGTTATGGAGGGGCTGGTGGAGTGTTGCCACTTCTGACTGATAGAGAACTATCGCACCATCCACTGAAAGTTTCATTCGAAGCATTCACTGGTGAGAGGGAGGAATGAAGGTGGTTGGGGATGAATGTATGAGCGACGTGAGTGAAGATATTGCAGGATGAATTGAATTAGTTGTGTATACGAATTAGACGGACATAGGGATATGTAATAACTGATTAATGTTTTCGAGTTGGATATATAACTGATATTATTTCGCCACACTAAACTCACCATTGTGAACTGTGTGAGTGTTAGCTTAAAAGTTTAAAGTAATAAAAACAGTTATCCATCGTAACATAACATTCATCAATAATTACATAACCAAATGATTAAGTTAAAGTTTACCGCAAATCCACTTTCTATTAAACCTGGACGAATCAAAGGTGACAAACATATATTCTCTTTGTCGGGAGAGTAATATGTTACAGTTCTGCCCCTCAAAATGCACTGGTTTGCTAGATTGCCAACATTAATAATTAAGTCGTGGGTGAAAGCTAGACATATATATAGGCCGCATCTAAATTCACAATTATAAACCCTAAGAATAATGGAAGACAGATATGTAATGTTTTATAGAAATGGAACTGAAATTTGTATTTCTGTATATTGTCTTTTACTTTAATGTTGTCACTATTAAGAGTTTTATAATATAAATATTGTGGCTTACAAGGTGCAGTAATATTATCACAAAGTAAATATTAAAAGTAACTAAGATGGTAGTCCTCTATTGAATTGACCTTTTGTATTATTGTTTGCACTTAAATACTCGTCGATATAAATTTGTAGGGCTCGCTTCAACTGAAAAAAAAAAACACACACACACAGCAGTGAGTAACACTCTGCAATCAACAATATAATAATTTAATGTTATCTCTGTAGTTACTTGACGGTAGCCATTATTTTCAAGGATAAATACACACAGTATCTAGAACATTTTATTGGACGCATAATAACTTTGAGTCTCACTAACTTTGCCATGAAGGCTGACACCTCAAAGGTTGTCACCACTGATTATCATATACTTCACAAACAGTAACTAGCTTTATTCTACTATGCCTACGTGTTGATTATTTCCTTATTATGGGCAGAAATTTACTTGTAATCCAATAATACACTATATGTAACGTAGAACAAGTTATTTTATTCCCGTGTGTTAAGTTGGTAAGCCTGCGAAGGCTACAAGGTGTGGGATCAAGCTCCTTTAGTGTGTGTGTGTAAAGGGAACTGCGGTTCACATGACTCGAACCCTCACTTCACCAGAAATGTGCCTATATTCTGCAGGAGAGATTCTGTCTCATTCCGTTCCACAGAATATTCTTTTCCCATAAAAAATATGGATACTTGTGGTTCTCATAATTTTGTGTAATATTAATTATTGTTGAAACACATTTATCATTGATTATTGCATTTTCATTAAATATGTTAAGTTTTATAGACACCCATCCCATCTGATGTCATTACAGTTCTGATATCGAACAATACTTATATATGAGAGTACTCTTATAATTATGATGACCATGCTAAAATTCAATACATGGGTTTGTTATTGTGAACTCAATCTCCATTAGTCCCTTCGCCCAAAGTCAACCATAAATCATTAAGATAAAGAAAGACCCACAGCCACGGTTATTGGCGCCTCTCTTGCTCTTTCTACCTCCACCAGCCCCTCCATACCCCCCCCCCCCCTTCTTCCTCTTAAACTCCTCCATAACTCGTCAGGTAGAAGCGACCCCATGATGAGTGTGCTCGTGTCTCCATCCCATCAGCTCGCGACTGTACCAAAAATGCATCCCCACCTTAATCCACATTATAAAAATCCTTGAAAGTTAATTTTGTGTTCCCTGTTCAAGACTGTTCCTATGGACAAACAAAACAGCTTGCTGAAGTAAGGTTGTGTTGTTGAGCCTGTCCATCTCCACTCAGTATACTTAGGAATTTTTTTAAATTAATGTGTCGGTGTCTGGGTACTCACAACATAACATGAATTGGCAGGTGAGGAAATGTTATAAAATAATGTGAATATAATTACTGATAACATGGTCAGGTAATGAAATGAGTACAATGTTTTAAATTAATGTGAATATAAATGCTGGTGTCTGGATGCTAACAACATAACATTAATTGGCAGGTTGTTGGATCACGTGAGTGAAATGTTGATTGGTGTTCCTATCGCTGCCTATCTTGTCTTCAGACTCTTCACTCTGTCTGCTGTGTTCAATGTGTGAAGATGTGGCTGTCCTGATTCTTGCTGCAATTAATTATTGGTAAGTATGTGTCCTGCATTTTGTTACCAAAAATGTTTATGAATACTTATTTATAAATATATAAAGTTAGAGTATATATCACGACTGTCGAGTTAATAATTCACAAACAACTGTGATAGACAAGTACAGTCGATCCCAAAATTATCTTAAGGGGTAATACACTTTTCGTACATTACAGCGCCTTCATTCCTCCAAATTTTGCCAGGAAACGGGACCACTTTTATCAAAAATAATGGTGGCCTGTTGCTTGGAATGGTTTGAAGGAATCAGTTGCTCCAAATTAACCGAAACTGAACTTCCCCTTAAGTCTACATTCTGACACAATTTACGATATTATTTGACAAGTTTGGTGAAAATGGTGGAAACAGTAGGCACCTTGCACACTGAGGAAATTTGGCTTGTGGGGAGATTGGAATGTCATAGATTCCTCCAAACTATGCCAGGAAACAGACGCCTTCGATGGTACAACTAGGGGATATGCTTCGTGTCATAGTGTGGAGGAATCAGAGACCTCCCAATTCAGAAACGAGGGAATCTCCCCTTAATTAATATAGGCAATGAGTAGCCACCCATACCTGATGAGTCAAAATGTTTCGTACTGTTCAATATGCCATGATTCGCACCACACTTTAATTACGGTAAAGATAGTTTTGGGAGCGACTGGTTGCTGCCTTAAGGACCCTGTGATGTTATGAGAATATTGGAGATAAATGAGGCCTTAAAATGTTGTCACGAAACACCACCTATACGGAAGGATCTTGTTTCGTGGCATGATCAGTTGGAATTAGATGCCTCAAATTTTCATACGATCACAGGGTCCTCAGTGTTTGTGGCTTTTTCACATACTTCTCAACTTCTCTTGTAATTCTTTCATTCAGTTCCTCTGCATCCTTTCTTTCCCTCACGTCAGTTGTCTCGCCTCCGCCTCCAATAATCTACCAGAATTCTATTATACAGTTTCTCATTGTCAGTTATACATACACCATAATTATGTTCTTATTACTTGGTATTCCCTCACCTCTCAGGAATCTATAACATTCACGACCACCTTTCAACCCTGTTTCTTCTCAGCTGTGTGCATAACCTATTATGCTTCTTTCTAGCATTCTTGATCTCTTCATTTGACCATAATTTGCATTTTTTTTTTTCAAACATACGCTAGCCCGGCACAAGTCTATTGTGTGGACGGGTTGGCCCCTATAGCCATGAATGATGCAAAATCTTGCAATGACTCGATTACTTGTCTATGTTAGTTGTTGAATAGACCTAAAAAAATATATAAAGGATGAGTGGTGTGATGGTTTTATATGGACACAGCCACTCTCGATGCCCTAGGAATAAACAAGATAAATGTCAGTATCCATTGTCTGAGGTGTGAAAATGTTTCACACAGAATAATTGTGATTAACCTGGAGCAATGTTATTATTGCTTAATTTATCTTACATAGGTGGTGTCCTGCCCCCCATCCTTGGCTTGTCTGAAACTCTACGTTCGGTGAGTGTATACTGAAGTTTTAGTTCACTATCAAAATATGTAAACTAACCTTTTAATTGTGGTCATAAAAATATTTGAGTTTCCTTTATCTTAACTATAAATGTAATAATATAGAACTTTAACTTGTTAGTGATATACCTTATTTTGACAGCGTGAGAATGGCTAGAGTCCAAGAAAATGCCCCTACATCGTGATGCTGCCCTCTCGACAGAGTGGCTACACCACTACTACGTATTAGGGAAAGAGCTTCTGTGGAATATGAACTAAGACTTCGGGAATAATAGAAGGCAAATGTTCAGTCAAAGCCAGAAATTGGTTTTCTAAGTAATAAATGCGTACTGCTGGGCCTATCTCGATAATGGTCTAAACATTTATCGACATGGTAACTCACTCTACATTTGAGATGGATTCTATGGAATAAAATACACATTATCATGTAATATTTATTTTATTACCTTTTATACAATGCAAGCTTCAGTTAAACTGTAGTATAAGAAGTGTACTTTGTTTAATGGCGTTCAGAGGAATCTGTAGCCCTCCAGTCTACCTCACTTTATCAACACCGTCCACTGGTACTGGATAAGGGATGACTCCAATGCTATCTGAAATGAGTAAAAATGTCATAAGAATTAAAATGATCATTAAGGACCATGTGATAAAATTGGATGCTTCTGATATTTTTTAACAATGCTACAAGCTCCTTGAAAGATTTGTCTCCAATAATCACAGGATCCCTTAAGGAAAATGGTGAGCAATTTAGTCAAGTTACGGTTGTAGGTAAAAGGGAAGGAGGTTGGGAGTGTCATGGTGTGGAGAGGGGAAGAGCTATGGAAGGAGTGGCTTTGATTCTGAGCGCAAAAGTGAATGTGGTTGTGGAGAGTTGTCGGCAAGTTGATGTGGGGAAGAGTAAAATTTGGTCAGGAGATATGGGTGTTTGTGAGCGCGCATGGGCCGAGAGGTGCAGAGAGGACAGTTTTGGCCAGCATGTAAACATCGTACTTTTGGGAGATTTGAATGCAAGAGTTGTGGGTAGGTATGGGGTGCCGGGAATAAATGAGTGGTGAAAGAATGATTGGATCATGTGTAGAGAGCTAGTAGTTGGAAATAATTTTTTTAAGAAGGAAATATACGTGGGTAAGACAGATAAATGGTAGATAGAGCTTTAATGGACTATGTGGTAGTGTCAAAGACTGCTTTACAGTATTTGCTGAGGGGGGAAAGGGTGGCATCTCAGACCATTTCATAGAGTGGGTT
Organism: Petrolisthes cinctipes; assembly: GCA_033782935.1. NCBI lineage: Eukaryota > Metazoa > Arthropoda > Malacostraca > Decapoda > Porcellanidae > Petrolisthes > Petrolisthes cinctipes. The sequence continues at coordinate 32,989 of JAWQEG010002472.1, forward strand.
TACGAGTGTTACCAAAAAATAGGGAAAGTGTAAAGATCTTTAAAAGTGAGTTGAGCAAGAAAGAAGATGTTGGAGTATCATGAGGAGATTGATAGGAATTGGAATGGAGTGAGGGAGACAGGTGAAGTAGATGAATGGGAAATGTTTTAAAGGGCAATGTACGGAGGTGGTTTGTGGTTGAGGGTGGTTTGAGGAAGGGTAGTGAATGGTGGTGTCATGTAGTTAAGGCAGCTATAGTAAAAAAAAAAAAAAGGCGAGCGTTTGAAGTATGGTTACAGAGAAAAGATCAGAAAGCGTATGAGTGTTACAAGGAAAGGAGAAGAGAAATAGAACAAGGAGAGCTGTACAGGATGCTAAAGTGAGGGCACATGATAGGTGGGGAAAAGTTGACTGAAAATATCCAGGAAAATAAGGAAGTCAAGAGGATAAGGAAAGAGACATCAGGGAAAAAGGAAAGAGAAAGCAGAGGACGGTACCATGCTAGTTGAGGAGATGGGCCGAGTATTTTGAGGCATTGCTGAATGTCGAGTATAGAGAAGCTGAATGTTGAGTATAGAGAAGCTGAGATTGTTGTGTTTGGAAGGGGATATGGAGTAAACAGGTTGGAGTGATTTAAATGAGGAGCCGATAATAAAGAAGGTGGTGGAGGAGGCAATGAGAGATATGAAAACGGAAAGCTTCAGGTTTGGATGGATGAGCTGTAGAATGTCTGAAATTTGGTGGGACAATTATGATGGAGTGGATGGTAAGGTAGTTGATGGTATGATTTGACAGTAGTAAGGTCCCAATAGATTGGGTGAGTGCTTGTGTAGTACCTCTATATAAGGGAAAAGGGGATAGATACCAATGTACGAGTTTCAGGGGTATAATCCTGTTAAGTGTAGTAGGAAAGCTGTATAGGAAGGTGCTGATAAAGAAAGTCAGAGAGGGTACGGCGGCTTTGATTGATGAAGAACAAGGTGGTTTTAGGAGAGGAAGAGGTTGTATGGACCAGATATTTGCAGTAAGGCAGATGTGTGAAAAGTATAGAAGTAGTATGGGCATTTATGGATCTCGAGAATGCATATGACAAATGATAGAAATGGATTGTGGAAGGTTTTGCAGTTGTACAGGCTGGGGAGAAGGGGGGTGATTATTGAGAGGGGTAAAACGTTTCTATGTGAACAGTAAAGCGTGTGTTAGAGTAGGAAGTAACGTGAGTGAATGGTTCCTAGTTAAGGTGTGACTCCGTCAAATATTGTGTGATGTCACCAAGGTTGTTTAATATTTTTATGGACGGTGTGGTAAGAGAAGTAATGCTAGGGTGATGGAGAGAGTACTGAGTTTGGTGGACAGCAGAGGTAGAGAGTTGGGCCTAAACCAATTACTGTTTGTTGATGATACGGCTTTAGGGGCAGAGTCAGAAAAGGAAGAGTATGTTAGTGCAGGAGGAGGAAACTGAGTGAACGTGGCAAAGGGCAAAATAATGAGATGTAGGAGGGGAGCAGAGGGTAGAAGGATAAATATAATGCTAGATGGTGAAATATTGGAGGAGGTGGAGTGCTTTAAATATTTGGGGTAAAAGGTGATGGTGGATAGCAAAATGGTTTGGACATGTGGAGAGAATGGAGGAGAATATAATGGTAAAGATGATAGGGGGCTCATAAGTGAGAGGTGTAAGGAGGAGAGGAAGGCCACACAGGAGATGGATGGACACCGTGATAGGAGAACTTTCTACTTCTTTCTAACTTTCTTCCCATCTCCTAAGATGACCTCTCTAATCCCTATCCCCGGGTTGCAGTTCCTCCCGTCCCCAGCTCCCCACTCTCGCCTCTCACCTCTCCCTTTACTGCCGTATTTTTCTCCATCTATCTGTTCGAGTTTTCTATTCGCTCTAGCATCAACGAAACCCCCCGATCTTGGCATCAATTGCCGTACTTAACACTGAAACACCTTTCCTAATAAGGTGAACCCCATCCATGGTGTACATATCCTTACCATAGAATTGGTGCCAGTTGTCAATGAATGGTATTTCTACATCCTTTCAGGAACTGCCCAGTCGGCTAATGATACCAATATGTATGCTACATACAACTGGGATCCCTCCCCTAGACATAATTCTCTCTAATGTCTCTTTGTACTGGCTCATCAGTCTCACTCCAAACTCTACTGACATCATTGCCTCCTACACTGAGGCAGACAAAACAGGTTTAGCTCAGTTGTCTGGCATAATGTCTTCTAACCTCTCTAATACTCTTCCCACCCCAGGCCAACACACTAATCTCCTAACCCTGATGGTGAGCACTTTCCCTAGATACCTGATCTGTGAATCGCTTAAAACAAGTATACCCTTATCCCATGCTCCTCACTAAAACTGTACTAGTTTCCATAACTCCTCCTCCTCCTATCTCGGCCCTTCCACCTCTGTCCTAATCATCTCCAAAAGATATATGTACACTCGATCAAAAAAGTATCGCGCATTTCCCTTGTGAAACATTCTGACACTTAAGACGATGGCTACTGAAAACGAGCTTGTTTATCATGAGCTGTAGCGATCATTTACAGAACCATCGGACCCCACCTGCGCGATACTTTTTTGATCCAGTGTACAGCCTACCTACCCAGCCCTGTCGAGACATCTCGCAAGAATTCGTGGTGCAAGAATTACTGTAGCCAACTGTACATACATACATACCACGTCCAGAGTTGAAGCAAAATATCATCCTCAGATAAGTAGTTGATTCGTATCTCTATACCACCACCACTCACAATGCAGGCTTGGCCAATGACGAGCTGCTGGGAGAAAAACATTGTCAGTGCCTTTGCATAAAACCTCTATAGTTATAATATATTCAACCTCTACCAGTGGTCTAAATTTTGCTAACTATGCTCGATATATATTTGTAGTGTGCGGCTCCATGTAGTTGAGATAGCTCGACGTATTCATTCAAAGGTTTGTTACACTTTCATAAAAATCGTGGGGCGTTGTAACAGTATTTCAACCTGTAAGATCACACAAATGTCACGAAAATATAATAATTACACAAAATATACAATTATTACCCTCTCCTAGTTAAAATTAATCAATAACTTATTTTACCGGACATCCTTAGTATAATTCACTTTAATATTGGACAAGAACTGATTCAGTACGGTGGACGATTATTTGAAACTTTTGCCCAGAGGTTCAAACTTTCCGAACCTGCTACAGCCAGTCATACCAACACACATAAAATGAACACGTGTGAATGTACTTGGAAAACATCTAACCCAAAATGCACCTATATACTTTCATGATCCACTGTACATGATAAAGCTTATTCGCATGAAACTATATTGTACATGTTAAAAAGTATTCGAGTCTAGATTCAGCACAATGATTCAAGGCCACAGGTTACAGTAATTAAATTCAACAATGTAACTGATGTCAGTGTGGCAACCAACAGACAAGAAGAATGTGGATACTTGAACAAACTATTGCCTTGTGTTCGAGTCATCCACAAATTTGCCGAATTTGAAAGACATCCTCACTTTTCCTATATACTACACCACTATGACCATGAATAGTGAATAGGCTTGGCTACATATTACGTACGAATAACGTACAGTTTCATGAAAATATGAGTAAAATCCAATCTGCTTACCACACAATGAAGCAACAGCAAGAGGAGAACAGCAGCGAGATGTTATCGGTGGGAGCACTGAGGAGAGAGTGAAAGCCGGCTCCAGCTGTTCCGCTGTGGGCTGTGGCCTGCTGTGGGCTGTGAGAGCGAGGCAAGGATTCTAGTACTACTGGGAGAAGGATAGGCCACTCAATGTTATATTGGTGTCATCGCTGTGGCTGGCTGTGATGGTGACGCCTCTAGCGGCCAAAAGGAATCAACACTCCAATTCCCATCTGCTTCCCTTTATCCTGATTCATTTTAAAGTCTGGTTTTCTTTACTATAATAGTAACGCACAGGACATATGATAATAACTATTTGACTGTAGAATGAGTAATCATATTCATTTTGGTCAAATTACATAATAGATTACGATAATATTTACGACAGGGCCCTAATATATTGTTAAACAAATATTTACTATTTACATACAGTAATTCCAATGTGCGATGATTCTTACCTGTTTACGACCTATACAATTATGTGTCTCAATAATATTTTCATGTAAAAGTACAAAAAAAATATATACATAATATTATAGCAATATATAAAGACTATAAAGCAATGAGTTATGAGTACTGTACACCACCACCACCACCACCACCACCACCACCACCACTACTACTATGTGAGAGCATTCTTGCTTCCTATATTCTTATTTGCTGTGAGGACAAGACAATTATTTTTACATGTGCTTGAGAATAAAAAAAATCTCTTGCTTGGTGTATATATTAAAGGCAAATTAGATAATAAATTATCCATTTCTAATATTTACGACAAACACCTAATTGCTAAAGCATCCATACTTTTATAACATTTAGGCATAATATCTAAAATGAGTGAATATAATTTTAGCCTGTTTATAATATCTACAATATTGTTTCTCCATAGTATTCTCATGTAAAATTGAAGAAAAGGACAGTCATACAGATTTTATAGACCATATCTAAAACTACAAAACAATGAACTATAAGTATTGTACAGTATGGTAATGTCATCACCAATACATGAGAGCATTATAACCTTACTATGAGGAACGGTTGCATGTGTTTTAGAATAAATTATTTCCTGCTTTCTTTCTTAGCTTGGAAAGTTCTATAAATCAGGAGTTACTTTTATAACTATAAAACGCACAAGGTATCATAATCTAACACCAGTTATTATCAATGTCATTACCACCAAAATTAATAATATATAACTATCACAATAAGTCATCTGTACTTCGTAGCTTGCAAAAACATAAGGTATTATCATCTAACACCAGATAATATAAAATTACTACTGTATAACTATCACAATCAGTCAAATCTGTAGACCTACTCCGTAGCTTACTAAGTTATGTAAAAACTCGCGTTTAGGATCTTTTGATAAACGGAAAATTGATAGTTCGTCCTTATCCCACTTAGAGTTGGTGGTATAGTTTATTGTTGAGCACCCATTCATCCCCATTTTAGTCACAAAACCAATTTCAGCAAACCAAAAAAATGAAAAAACGCCCACCGCTCCTGTGTAAGTCAAGGCGTCAGCTGTTAGTGATTCCTATTCGCCGCTAGGTGGCTTTGCTGTACCACGACGCCCAAAACTTCCATAAAAAATAAATTTTCAGTGGCCTATCCTTCTCCCATTATTAGATTTTTTTTTTTTTTTTTATCAGGGGGTAATCAGTGTTGCCAATATTCCTCACTAAAAAATCCCAAGATATTCATTGTTTCGTTCAATCAAAACTTTAGTAGGCCTCTATCAGCCAGCAGGGTTGCGCATTTCATACAAAATGGATCTCAGAGAATATTTACGAGCCGTGCACGTGTGATTTACCTCGTATGACCTTAAAGTGAGAGATCACATCAAAATATTATTGATTACACACCTATACATTTTATGTTCCGTTTCCTTATAATTTGGGTAACAAGCGTTTGCTTTAGCCTCTTGTCGTAGGCTATATCTGGAAACAGAACTGATGCTAACTAAATATCCAATCAACTGACTACCAAGCTATACATAAAGGCCTTGTAGCCCAATGAGGTTATAGACGTGGTTGTGTGTTGTATAAAAATAACAAAATACTGTAGAAAAAAGACGATACAAAAAAAAAAAAACTCAAGCATAGTCATTCCATTAATTATCCCTTTATTTGATGTTTATGCAATATTAATGCAAATGCGTGTAGTTTTGTACAAGGGCTTGCAACACTTATTGGGAAATTTAGCCGTATAAAATAAGAGACAGGGACGTATAGCGCCGCTCGCAGGTCACTAATCCCTTGATCCTCTGTGCGTAATAAAAAGATTAAAACAACTAAATGAAGAACTTGTAGGATACTGAGAAGAGCAGGTAAAAAATAGACTGGCGGCAGAGAACGTGGATGTGGGTATAGAAGGTGAGGGGAGGGAGGGAGTAAGGGAGTGATGAGGGATGGGGGCCCAGCTAAACCGTACGTATATAAAGCGGGGATGGAGAAGGAGTCGTACTTGTCCCTCACTCACTGGCAATACACGATGATGTCCTGTTGGGTGAGTATCTTATTCCCTCGATCGCTTTCCTTGCTGACACTATATTTATAACTGCCATTTCGTTTTGTTGCCTTGCTTGGTTGGTTTATTTTGTTTTCTTAATCAGTGTAAAAAAATCGGGTAACAACTAATGCACACGAGAGTACTGTTTTGTTATTTCAGTTCTTAAGATTCATGCAAATTGTTCAGTCTCATATTCTTCTGATGCAGATCAATTGCTCGTGACTGTACATAAAATGGAGGTTTATCACTATTTCAGGTTGTTTTTGGTGGGTTACTGGTAGTGGCTCAGGCCTTCCCTCAGGCCCACCCTGGTCCAGCCCACCCAGGTCCTGCTCACCCAGGTCCCGCTCACCCCGGACCAGCCCACCCAGCTCCTGCACATGTTAGTCCCAATCATCTTACCTTGGCCGCCCACGTCAGCCCACATGCACCTACCCACGGCGCCCACCCTGGTCCAGCCCACGTCAGTCCTAACTTCCCAACGCTGGCCGCCCACCCTGGCCCAGCCCACGTCAGTCCTAACTTCCCAACACTGGCCGCCCACCCTGGCCCAGCCCACGTCAGTCCTAACTTCCCAACACTGGCCGCCCACGTCAGCCCCCTCGCCCCCAACCAAGGTGCTCACCCTCTGCCCCCTGGTGTTGACCCTTCATGTGCTGGAAAGTATCCGTTCTGTGACTAAAAGATGCTAACACCACTAGACGGATATTCCTAAATATATAGTAATACTATTATGAAGAAAGAACAGCATATTTTCATTTCTGTCATTGCTCTCTGACTGAATGTTCTTAGGGTATAATATACATGTACGTATGTGTCAAAAACATGGGTTGTGACTTTACCATTATGTTATACTGTATAGTGAATGGGAAGGACCGCACATATTATAATTTACTCTTTAGAGGCATAAACCTCTTTTGTACTTAGATGATTATAATGGCTGCAGAGAATCATACTCAACATTTCGTAATGAAAATAATAATTTAAAATTGAATTCTTTCCACCGGACGAAGTGAAGTGTGATGATGGAATATAAATTTTAAGGAATAACCGGATGTGTTGTTGACAACATTGTATAAATGGTTTGTAAATTATTTTCGGAACTGACTCTATTCCCAATGCATGTATGTGTTTAATAATATACAAATATACTTGAATTTTCATCATAAAGTGTATTTTTCCCTCATTGCTGAATGTACTGTACAGTACATTATTAGTACTGAATTTAATGTTCTGTTTTCGGATTCATGGTGGTGAGGTTTGGTACTCTCGGCTAGTCATTATGAGGTTCTGTAATTACAGATAAACACCAGCAGCCTGGCTGCCCATTCATAACTCCAATCCTGATGTGTTTGCAAAGTTGAAATAATGGACTCATGTGTCCAGGGAAACAAAATTACCCATATAATATGACCATAGGCCTATACTGTATATTTCCATAAAATCTAATTTCATTAATTAATGTTCTTCGAGTACCAGGCACCTATACAAGGCCATTATGCACTCACTTTCCAATATATTTCCCACACAATCTCTAATGTTGCGGACTATTAATTTAATGCACAATCTCTACTGTTACGATCGAGTTACTGGAGGGCAGAAGTAAAGGAGCGAGCGAACATTTCCCTTAACTGTGCAGGCACCAGACTGACTCGGGGTGGAGCCAAGGGAGGGGCACTTGACCTTGGCATTTGTCGGGTGGGTTCGGGAGGAGGATCAACACGTTCTAAAAGAGAAAAAAAAAAAAAAAAAAAAAAAAAATGGGAGGTGAGCTTAAAGGTACTTCCGATTCCACCGACTGTGCCAAACTACAGATTATCCAGCTAAGGTCTATATTGTAATCCGATTTTGTAGGACTCAGTCGTCATCGGTTTGGTAAAATAAAAAAAATATCTTACCGTCCTTGATACGTGTGTGTAGAGGCACATGGCCAAAGGGTGTGTCACATAGGAATAATGAAAAAGTGAACGAACTGAATGACACGCGAACTATATGAAGAAATTATTGCTATTTATATAAGAGGAAAAGGTTGAATAGCTGGAATCGGCCACAATATCGTAAGACATGGATTCTTGTTGGTATAACTGGATATTCATTGATGACAATATGTTACAATACATAGACTTTAAATTATATTCCATTTCTAATCGTGATCGTGGAAGATTTCTTATTTTATTGTCCTCATTTTATTCTTACAATCTACTGCAATGTTATTTGATTACTGTATTTGCGTTATCTTTATAAGTATAAACACGAAGGAAATAACTGAGTCAACTATGGCAGTTGAGTGAGTGACAATCAATCCTTCAAATAAAAAAATAATTATATTCTATTATCCTTGGACCTCATTGGTTTTCGTTCGTGTGAGGTAACAACACATTCACTTAACGGTAAATTGCCTTCCCCATGACCTTTTCCCATATTTATGATAATACATCTTTACCGCTTCCTGGTTCTAGTAGGTTACGTATATCAGGAAGGAGGTGTCCTCACCAAGGTGATATGTAGTTACCCCCAATAATCTTGCAATACCTTAGAATGAAGACAGGTGGGATGGAGTAGGGGAGGTGGGGTGGAGTAGGGGAGGTGGGGTGGAGTACGGGAGGTGAGGAGGAGTAGATGAGGCGAGTAAGCAGAGGGGTGGAGTAGGTAGGCAGGAGGGGTGGATAGGAAGTGGATGGCCTTGTCACCACTGGTCATAAAATAACCTTATATATCAGGTGACTGGTCCTGTTACCACTTCTCGTTCACACTTTTCTTTATGGTCAATTCACAAGTTATGTAACTAACTCGTTCATGCTGTCTCCATCTCCAGTTTCTCGGGGTCTAAAGAGTTAAAGAGAGCTACCCTACTGAACATTCCAATGTATATCACGACACAGAAATTTACCTGCGGTTTATAATTAATCGACTGTGGTACAGTTTAAAAAAGGTTGGTAAGAATTACTGCGCAAGAGAGTACTGTTCTTTAACTCTATTAATATCTGTTCTTCAGATTCACTCAACTTGTTTAGTCTCATTGAAAAATGAAAGTGGCTGGGGATAAAGGGGCACCAAAACCCTTAACGTACTGCCTACATCACTGCAGCAATAACCCACTATGGGGTAAAGACATTATGAAGGCAGTGATTCAATTGCTATTGATAGTGAAGATGTTTGGTGGAGGTGAAATTTCCAAAGTGTACTATACTGTACTCATATCATGATCTACAATGACTACAAAAGTATTTAGTGTGTGGGGAAACCAGACTTTCTATTGAGCACAAATGGTGAGTGGCCACATACATGAGGTTTATTCTTTCCATTTTTCAGTGAGTTTGTTTCTCTTATAGCAAACATGGTAATTAAACTGTACATCACTACCATTTCTTGCAACCAGTTGGTCAAGAAACATCAGCAGAGGGCATTTCATATCCTGAAATGCAAAAATATCCCCTTTATCACAGTTGATATTTCTGAACCCAGCAAGGAGGATGCCAAATACTACATGAAACAAAATGCCAAGACCAGAGGAAATAACAAAGTACCCTTCGCTCCATAGATATTCAATGATGCAGAGTATTGTGGAGACTTTGAGGACCTAGACACAGCTAATGACACAGACTCACTGGTATATTTCCTGAAACTATAATAATAGAGGAGAAAAAGGAGGGTTTCAAAATGGGAAGCACCGATTGATGATATCTTTCCTCAGACACAAAGTATGGAAGAACAGCAAGAGTGACTAATTAAGTAATTAGTGGGGTGTCAGCTTACCAGAAAAGTGAAGGTTTGGCAGTATTGAAAACATTTATAAATTAAGAGGCTTCCTTCCCACCGGCATTGAATTTTTCACTGTGCCTAGCTGGACAACAAATACATGCACCAAGACTCCAATCATGGACAGGATTCAAACCTGCAGTGCACACCCCTGGTCAATAAATGTGTATCAAAGCCTATATCTCAGCCACATTGGATACATAGTACTACATGAAAAATATAAGGTGGTGAAAACCTAAAGTGGATAGTTAACCATTCTGTCTATGGTATATTCTACTTTCAGAATAACGAGAGTTGCCAAACCCAAGTCTAAAACTAATGAATTTCACTATATGACTTTCTCATTACAATTCCAACCCAGTTTAAGGTGAAATCTTCACGTGATGGGTTTGTCATAAGTTGTCACTAGACCTACTGTATGGAGAGTTAAGAAAATATCTGTGGCCAGAGACAAAATTGATGTCATCATATAATGTTCAAAGAAGTGGAAGAGAGCAGTTATCTTCACAACTCAGAATGGCTGAAGATTCATCTCCATTACCCCAAATAGCTGGAGATTCATTTTCATTACCCTCACCCTCACCTGCTTAGCCTTTTATTATCAGCCAAGTTAAATTGTGCTTACTGTGTTACCCATAAACTAACCTTTGACATCTTCCTTGCTTAATACATGCTTAGTTTGCAATCTGAGTCGAGGTTGAGAGGCATCATGCCAACACCATACTTCATCATACTTCAACCATACTTGCACGTACTATACAATGCCCTTCCAGCTGAGAGGTATCATGTTTTCAAGACAGTCTGAAAGGGTATTAAAACATCAATTTCAAACCTATGATCAGTGGTACCTAGGCAGTGCAAGCAAAAATCAACATCCACAAACTAACTCCAACCTTACGCTACAACAAATCTCTTGCAGTTCCGCAAACAGTCTTGTTTCACAATTTGCACTATAAAAGGGACAACAACAAGGGTAAATTACTTGGAAATGTACTAATCCACTATAATTACTGTCTACAGATCTTTATTTACCAGTACAGTACTCTATCCTGGTTACCTACAGGAGGTACAGTACATGAAAAGTTTGGAAACTGTAGTACGGACTAAATGGCATCTATATATACTGTATATACAGTACATATATATATATATATATATTTGCATTCACGGAAGTATTTTCACACTTATTAAAATGTTCATTTACAACAAATTTGTCACATACTAACTCACACTTCCACTATTACAGAGGTTTTGGATTGCAGATGTGCCCAGTACAGTACTGTCTATGATATAGTGAAAGCAATAGTGTTGTTTAATGCCAGTCTTTTCCACCAACCTATAATACGAAGTCTTCTGTCAAAACTTTCAAATCTTAATAATGCTTCTGTTGCCGTCACTATATACACACACTATCCCTAAGTTTCCATATCACCATAACCCATTTTCTTTTCCCAAAACTTAATCTGCAACATGGCAAGATTCAAGTTAGCTTCATGCTGTGCTCTTTGCCAATCATGAGATTCACACTGTTGCTGGTATCTCTCTTGCAAAAACTTTCTTTCTAATCGTAAATTTTCTATAGATAATTGAGCCTGCTGCATTTGCATTTGTGCTAGGAGAATGTCCTCATCACACAACTGATCCATTTTCTGTTTTCTAGTTCTCCGAGATGGGCCAATATTTGGGGGTAGCTCTGCCACTGGTTTTTCATAGTAGGTACTCTGTTCACAGTTTTGGGATGTGTCTGAAGAGGATGACTGTCCAGTCTGAAAGCTGTCCATCCTAACATGAGAATTTGTTGTTGATGATGTTTCTGGAATCATGCAGTCAGAAACCATGTCTGGAGGGGTTACCACACTCTTTACATCATCATCTGAAATAAAATAATACCAGTACCGTAACCCATGAAGCACAATACAGTTAAGGTGGCAAACTGACACCAACCCTCCCTATGCTATGCTTGGGAAGGATACCACTGCTACAAGTAGTCACCATCTTCACTAGCTATTAGGGAATGGGTGAAGATCAGATGTATGGTATACAGTACCATATACATCTTTACTAATGCTCAGATATCTGTTTGATAGATGTAATCATACATAGCCTATTCACTATTATTCATATCATACCGTATGTCTGTCTGGGAAAGGCCTTCACATTCACAACCCATACTTATTTACTACAGCTCACAGGGGCAATGGATATAAGGGGACTACTCATGCATATCTGTCCCACTTAGGAAACCAAACGTGGGATCTCTCACTAAAAAATCAAGCAGGACCCCCTTATTCATTATGTATTGTAACACCCCTATATATCTACTACAGTAGTTGTACTTGTGGGGAAGGGAGTAAAAGTTTTTGTTACCGGTTGTAGAAAATGGAACGAGGTAGTAGTGATAGAGATAGAGAAAAATTTTCTGTGATAAAATCTACTGGTGGAACATGGAAGTTGCCATACAGAATACAGTATTGCTAATAATTTACGTGTTTGTATTTCATTTTCTATGATGCTATGTTTGTGCATGCTGTAGGCAATATTTTTGGTTATGTACATAATATCGAGTTCCTTGTATTTCAATGTATAGTTAAGAATGGTTGGGTGGAAATGAACTGTTTTAGTTACGGGTATATTGTGTTCTTTTCGGGTAAGTGTGAGAGGAGATACGTCTGTGTATGATTAATTTTCAAAAGGAGACGAGCGTATACTGGTATTGTAGGTAGTGAACCTACTAAGTAATTGCTTTACTGTGTGCTGCTGATTAATATTAAAGATTACCAACCTCCTGAACTTACTTAGAAAGGATATTTCTGTAATAAGCAGCTGAAAATCATCAACGGAAACAGGAAATTATCACACATATGCACACAACCGGAACTAAGAGTGATGTTAACAACGCCGTAATATTATTGTTTTGTATTATTCGTGTGTACTTTATTAATCATAGGGAAGTTAGGATGTGTCACTTAAGTTGCATGGCTGAAATATGATTTACTTGTAATTATATGCACTGATTGAATTGACGAGAATAATTCATTTATATATTGAATAGTGGAAACTTGTTATTGGAGTCCGTTAGAGGGGGTGTAAACGCTGGCCAGAGCTCGGTTTGAAGCTCTACCTCATAGCGCTTCCAACACCTGCTGGTAATGTGTAAAATTCACTCCTCCAATTCACTTTTGTATATTGCTTAAATACCCTTTCATTATAAAACTGGAGTATGTTTTTGGAGTAAAATTACTTAAATTAAGTGTTCTTATATTACTGATATCAGAGGGCATTAATTTTGTGAATGTTTGTTTCTTTTCATATTGATAACGCTTCCAAAGCCCGCTGGTACAGGTCGGTGTCTGAGTCACTTTCTGTAACTCTGGGATAGACAGGAATAATCATACAAGGACGGTGTCATTTCCTTTTTGGGAGTAGAATTCTCCGTTTTACCGAGAGTAGAGGTAATTCCCACCTCATGAGACTTATTTCTAATCACAATTGAGCATTGACCATATTCCTGCTGTACTGTTACCCGTCAATTTTTGAGTCCCCTGTAGGAACCATACCACATGGTAACTCATTTCTGGAGTGATAAAATATTAGGATCATTCAGTGTAGGGAAAATAAATTGTTAATTAATGGAAGGGTTGAGTTTAATTATCATTATTATTTTATTTCTGTATTAAAAATGGGAGGGATATAAGTATATTACAATTTTCTTTTGGTGAATTTAATATATGTGTCTTTCGTTCCTGCTGACTATGTTTCTTTTTACTGTATCACATAAACCCCTCAATTTGTAACCTGCCTGTGCTTTTGTTCACCGGACCTATAAAACAACACCAACTACACTACATGGCAGAACACCCACACATGCCAAGGAACATCAAAACAACACCCAGTACACAATACCATACACAAATACTATCATCGCTTACACCCTGCCCACCCCAAACCAGTATCCAGAAACATATCCATATTCAAATCACTCACAAATCCATCCAAACATTGAAGAATAACATTCAGCTGCATGCATGACCTCCTGACATCCACCCATCTGAATCCTCCCTTCCCCGTGAGGACAGAATCCACCTGGCCAGGCTGTGATGTGGCCACCACCCGGCCCTTCTGTCATATAAGAAGAAGCTGGATGGAGCTATTGTGGATGCCTGTCCAGGATGCAACACAGCACCCCATTCTACTAACCACATTATGAAAGACTGCAATGCACACAACCACACTCACCAACAGTACAACATACACTCTATTAAACACATTATGGAAGACTGCAATGTACACAACCACACTTGCCAACAACACAACATACACCCTATGAGGGCACTTTGGGAAAGCCCGGCATAGGTCATGGCCTTCCTCAGGAGCTCAGGGCTGCTCGGCCAGACAGCTTGAGGAACAACAACAACAACTCACATGGATTTAAAACATTAAGTACAGCCTCCACCTCCGGAGTGATGGCTGAGTTGACAGAACGGCTGTCGTCTGATCCCTCACGTACAGTACGGTCACTGAAATGACCAAATTGTATTACAAAAACTTATTTTCATTGGATAAACACATTAATTTGGAGTGATTATGGTATCTGCACTAAATAAATACAGTAATCATGACAATTCAAAAAAACAACACAAATGGATGGAGGCAGGATTCCACAGTTTATCTCCCATGACAATATCAAAAGCCATACAAAGGTAAATGAATGGTGCAGCTGGCAGCAAAAATTCACATCCATCTCATGTTCAGTTGCGGCATATAGTCCTTGAGCAGACTTCCCCTTACACCCTGGTCGAGGATTATGTACCGCGACTGTACAGTACTCAATATTGCTAATACGACTAGATAGTTACGGTACATTTTGAACCAGTTTTTGGATCGTATGCAAGAACATTCGTGGTGTATACGATGGTGTGGTACCAGTATGATGGCTCCATAGATAAACAAAGAGCCATCGTACCTGTACCACGCCATCATATGCACCACAAATGTTCTTGAATATGGCACAAATTTGCGTCCATCTCATGTACTCAACATTGCTAATAATACCAGATAGTTGCATTCTGAATCAGTTTTCATTCTAACAACATATATAATTTACCACATGACAACTACAGTATATTTGTCATCTCTGCATTAATTAAAACTGTATTACAGCATCACTATTAATGGCTAATACATACACAGGTGGAAATGAAGCCAACTTATGCTGCCGACTGTCCCATACAATCATGAACAATAGAGAAAACATTTGAGAAGGAGAACAATAGAGAATATTAGAGAAGGAGACCATAAGAGAAGGAGGACAATAGAGGAGGAGAATGTTAGCTTGTCTTTCATGTATTGTATCGTAGCCTATCACCCTATATCGGATTCCTGTGGAGTTTTTTGGTGCCCAGAAGTGAATGTATTGGATGTGTGGTGTATGTGTAGAAGTGTACATATGTGGTGTGAAGTGTACATGTGTACATGTGTGAAGTGAACCTTACTGTATAATAGATATTTTACTGTCATTACCCACTATTTTGGACCATTCTAAGACACTTTTCTTCTATGGTTTTTCTTCCTCAAATGCCCCGTTTTCGAGATATGCCCCATTCCCAATACCCATAGAAACATGGGGGGCCCGATGGGAATCGGGGGTTGACGGGTGGGGGAAACACGCATTTTACTATTGTTCTGCTTTTATAATACACTTCCTACCGTAATTTACGTCGTATACTATATATTATTCACCAATTTATTTCATTTCATTACAGTCTGCAGCAGTGTTGCCAGATCCGGCTGGGTCCCAGTATTTTACCCCTGTCATTTATTGTACTTTATCACGATTATTTCCCGGTAGTTTCCCCAGGTTAGGTCCCGGTAGTCTGATGCGGTCTTGGTTAGGTTAGGTTAGGTTAGGTCAGGTCAGGTAAGGTCAGGCTAATTTCAAAATGCCCCATTTGAATATGCCCTATCTTGGAAACGGGGCATTTGAGGAAGAAAAACCATAGAAGAAAAGTGTCTTAGAATGGTCCAAAATAGTGGGTAATGACAGTAAAATAGCTATTATACAGTAAGGTCCACTTCTGTACCTTTACCAGTGTAAGTATGTGGTGTGAAGTGTACGTGTGTGCTGTGAAGTGTATATGTGTGCTGTGAAGTGTACGTATGTGCTGTGAAGTGTATGTGTGTGCTGTGTAGTGTATGTGTGTGCTGTGAAGAGGACGTGTGTGGTGTGAAGTGTACATGTGTGCTGTGTAGTGTATATGTGTGCTGTGAAGTGTACATGTTTGCTGTGAAGAGGACGTGTGTGGTGTGAAGTGTACATGTGTGCTGTGAAGTGTACATGTTTGCTGTGTAGTGTACATGTTTGCTGTGAAGTGTACATATGTGCTGTGTAGTGTACATGTAAACTATACTGTCTAATACTTTCTAACCAACCTGTCTAATGCTTTCTTTGCCCTAGCCTTCATGTTTTCCCAGCAGCGTCTCAGCTCCCTACTGGTCCTGGGCTGGGTGGAGGGATGTGCTGAGAATTGACCTGCTATCACCTCCCACACTTTCTCTTTCTCTCTGTTTGAAGCTCCGTCTCTCTTCTTGGACTCCACCACTTCCTTATGCTGCTCTATGAGGGTTGCCAGTACTGTCTTCTCTAAAGGGATGAACCATTTTCGCCTGCCTTCAGTGCCTTCACCATACTCCGCCATGGTGATGTAAACAATCTTTACCACACCCATACCAAATTCAATAACATTTAAAACACTATATTTTGCAACCTTCGTTAATTTTATTGAACTAACACTGTGCATACACATAATATAAAATATAATGTATCTACAAACAATCAATATATGTAGGATAATGCCACTTTAATTCTTATTTTATTGAAAGAGGTATAGCTTCAGTTTGGCAACATTGGCCATATCCAAGGCACTAACATCTGAGGTAATTACCTTAGATTAGTGTAATCTTACCTCATTTAAGGTAAAACTGAGGTAATGATATTTTAAGGTAATTCTGAAGCACTCTATAAGTATAATCCAAACATCTCTCAGGTACTGCAGTTATTTATTATTATTAAAATAGACCAGAGACACAAAGCTGGGAGAGAATGCAAGCATTCTATCAATCTGAGGACCCCAGCCCCATGAATCAACCTGAAGAAAAGAAGACAGCTTAAAGAAAGAAAGATGAGCAATTAGCTTAATAAAAACATATTAGCCCTACTCTTGAAGCCAGCCAGTCCTACACCATCAAAGACAGATTCACCAAGGCCATTCAACAGAGACACTGACCTTGGAACAAACGATCGATATTGTACTGACAGGTTCTGCAGCGCGGCAATACGTAAGCAAACCTATGGGAGTCCAATGCACCACGAGTGACACGAGCTGGAACATACAGAGGTGGCAAAGACGAGTTTAGAGGATGTAGCATATTACTTCTGATCTTGAGGAGTATGCACAATGATGCAACAGAACGACGTTGACTCAGATTACAATCAAGTGAACCGCTGGTAAGAAAATTAGCATTAGAAACAATCCCATCCAGCAACTTGAGATGGCAGTCAGCTGCTGAACACCATACTGGAGAACAGTATTCCAACAGAGGCAAAACAAAAAGGAGTTGTAACACCGCAGTATCAATGAGTGATCTCCGAACACACGCAAAGTCTGGCCAATCATATATGATATTACGATATACATGGACAAACATTAAATATATGGGCAATACATGGCCGAGGAGCTGAGATAGCCTTTGGTACGTTGATGTCTTCAGTCATGGATAGGGATCTCCAAGTTCATTGGCATTGCAATTTGCACTTATAAAGGTTGACAGTGACGTAGTCAACAGAGATGGAATGTCAACAGAATCTCGCTCAACTTTATAAAATGTAAAGCATTATTACTTAGTATCACTTTAGTATCTCATAATGATGCCACGTAAGCCTATACCTATAATTAGTAAGTTATATTTTTTCTATCATTTTTTTCATGAAAAACTCCCAATATACAAAGTTCATGTTTTCATTATCCAATCGCGTTTCCGTTGTGCAAAAATTGTAATTTCTAGTTTTTATTTCTAAGATGCATCTGCTATGTATAGGTTACTATAAGTTATATTAGTTAGTTATTAAAAATTAATGTTGATAAGAAATTACAACAAAGGAGGAGGTCGGTTCCTGCCAACCTCCCTTTATACAATAATAAGTAAAATATTATATATAAATTTTATGAAACTGTGTCTTATGAAACTTGTGATTTAATTACTGGTGTATACTAATTTTACATATCCTCAAGTATTCACTTGTATAATTATTATCTCTGAGGAAAAATAACAAAAATAGACTTCATATTTCTGAACTCTGAGGTAATTCTGGAGTAATTTCCATTGAAATCTGAGGTAATCTATGGTTATTCCGAAAATCCATTTTGAGAGCACTGTTTATTTGACAGGACTACAAGAGAGGCGACTGTCAAGTCAGTCACGATCATGTAGGTATAATATAGAGGAGGCGGCATGAGCCGCTCGTCCTGTACACCCAAAGTGAAGCCAGGGGCGGAGCCTATTACCCTACCCCCCATTGACTCAAAACATTGCCCCGGCCGCTATAAACCCACTATAATAATGCTCTTATTTTCTCATATTAACTATAATTAGAGCCAGAAAGAGACTTGAATTTGTTCCATATATGATAACTGCATAAAATTATCTAATTCTGTATATTATCAAAAGTACTTAAACCCATTAAATACCGCTGTTTCCTAGAGCATTACCTCTTCTCGCAAACTTTTCCTTGGAGTATGAATGAAAGAATGAATGAATTAATGAATGAATAGTTTATTTTATGCAAAAAGTATAGTAAAAGAGAAGGTCATAGCTTACACACCAACCCACAGACAGTATTATAAGGGTACAGAGAAATAAGAACAAGTACAGTTGCCCACACATGAATCTGGTATGCCTCGCTACTTGCGAGATACCTACAACGTGAAAGAAAGTGAGCAAAAGTTATAGTTTGTTGACAAGCAGATAGTAATAATATTTTACTGTCTGCCTGTCAACAAACTACATCTTTTTTCACTTAAATTTCCTTTCGTTGTAGCCACCTCACAAGTAACGAGCCATACCAGTTTCATGTGTGGGCAACTGTACAAATGCAAATAAAATTAATTATATAAAGAGTTCTAGTATGAGACTCTGGAAGGCCTTATGTCACTCTTTAAGTACAGTATAAAAATAAGATTATATACAGTAAGATGTGTATAGTGAAGATGTGTATAGTGTAGTGAAGATGTGTGGTGTGCTGTGAAATGTGATGTGCAGTGAAAATGTAGCCTACATAATGAAGTGAAGATGTGTATTATGTAGTGAAGATATGTATAGGGTAGTGAAGATTTACATAGTGAAGTGAAGATGTGTGTTGTGTATAGTGTAGTGAAGATGTGTGATGTGTAGTGAATGTGTGGTGTGTTATGGAGATGTGTGTGTAGTGAAGATGTGTATAGTGTACTGAAGATGTGTATAGGGTAGTGAAGATGTGTATATGTTACTGCAGATGTGATGTGTAGTGAAGATGTGTATATTATGGTGAAGAGATGTGTAGTGTAATACCCAGAACTGTCATGTAATAGAGTTCACACTCAGGTGTAGTGTCTTGTATCAAACACATTTTACCACTTATAAGCCACATGAAATCTTACCATGATGGCTGGATGTTACTGCATAAAGTGTGTCATCACTTACTCAGTTTCAGTTCACTCTGATTCACACAAAAACATTATTTTAATCATCAGTCCCAGGCCGTAATTTTACAATTATAAAAACTCTTTTGGCACATTGGCTTAACTTAGACTACGGTACTATAACTTTGACCTAAATTCTCAACAACCAAATAGTCTACGTAGTAAACATAATTATAAATTTAATATCTTTAAAACATTATGAAATATGCTAAAACATTCATAATACAATCTCTCAACATTCGAGTTATCCTACAGGCCAACCCTTAGTTGGGCACAAGTAGGTCACCCCATGGAGCCAGTTTATCTTTTATAACCCTGTCAATGCCATATATACGTGAGGTTATACATTAACAGTTAATATCACAACACTATAATAGCCTTGGCTTTGCAGTTTTCGTGTGTACAGTATTAATATTCTACAGGACAAGGGTACGTGTCACGGTGTGCGAGGCAGGTGATGAATTTCACTTCGTTGATTTGTCCATTTCTGTCGTATATTTTTCTGTATGACTTTCTTAACATACCTATGGAATGTAGTAGAAAGACTCCCGTCTCTCTGGGTACACCCATATGCTGAACACGCCGGCATTATTACAAAATATGGCAAAGAATGTTGGTGAAGTTGATGGTCCGACGTGATCAGCTGAGGTTTGTTTTGAGTTTCAGGGGGTAGGGGAGACAGTCGACCAATAGCGAGTTGGCTTCACCTTTGTGACGTCATGCCGCCTCCTTTATATTATACCTCCATGGTCACGATACAATACAATGGTGTATAAATAATTAAACTAAGTTCTTATAGTAATATATTATTTTCACTAAATTCTTCAAATAATTACCAAACAAACGAATAGACGAAAATAAATAATGAAAGAATACCAAAAGGACAAACGAATAAGACGCTTTCCTGTAAAGTATATACGTGGACAGTGGAGAATGTGACCAGGTGTCAACCATACCAGTGTGATCCAGACTACACAACACCTGTAATAAACATATACACCCTCTCACTCACACAAGAGAGAGAGAGAGAGAGAGAGAGAGAGAGAGAGAGAGAGAGAGAGAGAGAGAGAGAGAGTGAGAGGAGTTTTCTTCACGTGTTGGTAAAAATAGTTTAAAATCCAGGTTTGAATAACTTGGTCAGTCACACATGCATGCTCAAGAGGACTATGTATAATAATGAGGAGACGAAACATGACACAAGACTGACAGGAGCAAAAGCAGTTCCACCTTCGTTCATATTTAATGTCACTCTAGAAAATTATAATCTTTCACATTCACTTTAAATACATATTTTACCTTCTCCTCCCCTTCCCTGTGAGTGATGTATGCAGTACTTTAATTAAAGGGAGATTCTCTTGTTGGTAAATTGGAAGGCTACTGATTCCTCCTAACAATATCAGAAAACAGATGCCCTCAGTGGTACTAATAGGGGATCTGTTTCGCGGCATAGTTTGGAGGAATCAGAAACTTTCAAAATCACCAACAAAATAATCTCCCTTAAGGGTTTTGGCACCCCTCCGGACCCGATCCATGATAGGGAGAAGGTACAGGGGGTGACATAAAGGCAAGGCAGGGAATGGGGAGTATGATGTTGGGAGTGGAAGCAGGGGATGGGGTGGAAGGGGCCTGGTATATGAATGGAAAGGGAGGAGGAGGAGGAGAACGAGGTATTGGGGTTTGGGCTTGTGGAAGGGAGGGTGAAGGACAGGAGGAGGGTTGGGGATGATAGGTATAGGGGGTATTGGAGGTGGAGGGGAGAGGGGTAGAAGAGGGCCGGGTTGGGGGGAGAAGGGAGAGTGACTGAGGGAGGAGGGTGGTTGAGAGAGAGGGGAGGAGGTTGGTTGAGAGGGAGGTGAGTGACCAAGAGGGAGGGAAGGTTATGATTATGATTACAGAGGAGGGTCAAGCCAAAGACGGAACCCCACATTACAACATCCATCACACCACGACACAAACTCACCCAGGCCTCCCAAAAAGCACCTCAGTCTGCCAACCCGAAGAACCGCATTCCTATTATAGTCACTGGGTTTGGCTTTTGTTTTCTTTAGTTTATTTTTTGTATTATATATTTATTTAGCTATTTTTGCTCCCGAAATACTTTCACTACCATCGGGTGGATTATAGTTTTGACAAATTTGGACCAACTGATTCCCCTAAACTTCTACAAACAACAGGATACCTACTGTATATTTAGCTGATGTGGTTTGCTTTTTCGCATGCTTTGGAGGAAGGGACAGACTCCAATATGTGCCAAAATTATATCACACCCTAAACCGTGACCGTTTTGCATTTGTAATACATAAACCTGCCTTATTCTTATTATCAACACAACACAATACGGTACAGCGGGTTACACCTTTTGCTTTCTTACGTCACTGTGTTTCTCCATCAGGGAAAAGATACTTTTGGTAAATTGGAGCTCCTCGATTCCTCCAAAATATGCCAGGAAACAGGACCACTCTGATAAAAATAATGGTGACCTGTTGTTTGGAAAGGTTTGGATGATTTAATTGATCCAGATTTACCAACACTATAATACCTCCTTAATTAATAACTTTAAGACGACGGAGGTGTCCCTGTGACCTACAAATCACCTGGTGTTAATACATGTACAAGTATTTTATCTAAGACATTTTTATTATTGTTTGTAAATTCTTCTGAGATGAAAAATCGCCAGGCAACAGCAGCATTTTTTAATTCGTCACTAATAAAACCATACAGAGAAGGATGAGAATGGTTCACAGTTCACTCACAAGATGGCCAAGTGAGGACGGGTCAGACAGAAAGTGTGGTGGTCGGACACAAGGAGAAGATGAAGTTGCGGCGTGGTAGTAAGTTCGTTTGTATTTGTCACCCAGAAACACGTATATATAGCCAAATGGAAGCATGCAAATGTTATGTCAGCGTTAGTTAAGAATTCTAACTTGCTGGCCTCACTCTCGTTTTTCTTAGAATGTATACGTCTGGTGATGATGGTAGTGGTTGTGGTGGTGATGATGATGATATTGACTAAACACCTGAAACACTTCTCACACCATCTAGGCCAAACACACCACACCCGTCTCCACCTGGCTAATTTCACATCAGCCTCACCTCTTAGCACTCACCTCACACACCAGTACCTCCATCTGGTGAGTTGCTGCATCACATACTCTTGTGAAACTTAATGGTAAGTGTGGGTTAGGGAGGTCAAAGATACCTGAAAACAAGTCACTCAGTGTTGTGAAAATGTATTGCATATTACAGTCATAGGAAGAAATTTTAACTTCATTTCATGTTATTTAAAATGTTGTGCTCCGTTCTTTAGTTGACAGGAAAAGACATGAGTTGGTGATAAGAGGAACCTGATTATGTTGCATCATGTCATTTCAATGTTCCCATCTTCTTCCTCAGCCACCATCACCGACCTTCATCCCCGACCAGCCTGACACCTCCCCCCTGGGCCGCCCACCTGACATCCCCAAAAGGTTCCTCATTGAGGAGGCAGATTATTGCCATCAGCGTCCTGGGCTGCAGATCATTGCCTACGTCCACTCCTCCATTGACCGAGTAAGCCAAAGGAACCTCACCAGGACCACCTGGGCCAACGCCTCAGCCTATGACATGGGCCAAAACAGTGTTAATATTGGTGTTGTGTTCATGGTGGGTCGAGCCAAGAACAGTCACCAGAGACAAATTATCCAAGAGGAGAGTCAACGCTACCATGACATTGTACAGGTGAGTTGTCATGGTTATTATGGTGCCATCATTGGCCTTGTAAATGTTTATATCTTTATTGTAACTGTATTAACCTAACTACAAACACTAACTGTGGTGTTGTTATAATGGCAGGGGGACTACGGTGACCACTACCGCCTGCTGACCTACAAGGGGCTGGCAGGACTCTACTGGATCTCCCGCCACTGTGCTCACGTCCCCTGGACCCTCCACTCTGATGATGACACATTCATTGATATTTTTCTCTTCAACAAACGTTTACAGAAATGGGTAGATCTCAGAAACGAATTCCTGTGCAGTGTTATGAAAAAAAGGAACCCATTACGTGAAGGACGCTGGCAAGTGAGATACAGTGAATACCCAGGTAACCTATACCCGAGATACTGCTCCGGTGCTGTGTGGTTCCTTCGCACAGATCTCATCCAGCGGTTACTGTATGTGTCCAGGTCAGTGCCGTACCTGTGGGTGGACGACACTTACATCACGGGGCTCCTGGCTCAGAAAGCAGGCATCGGCCACTACAAGCTCAACAAGAAATTTGGCAAAAAATTATTCAGACAGGACTTGATTGGTAAAAAACTTGCATGGTTCAAACAGTCTGTGCCTCGCTGGGTGTGGTGGAGTAATGTAGTGGACTATTATCGTAAGCAAATCACACCACCACACACAACACAACAAACAGATCAACTAAATGCCAGATAGAGTTGTGTCCTGAACGAGAGAGGGATAAAAAAAAGGCAAGGAAAAAGAAAGCGAAACTCACTACTTGCCAACGTGGTGAGGTATAAAATGTATTAATAAAAACAGCTGATGGCCAAATATAAAGTTTATTATACTTTATTGCACATCTACTTTTCTGATATATTGATACATTCGATTCCTTTCGTGAAAACTACTGACCCAAAGACATAGAATAATGTGAAAATTCGACCCAGGAATGTTATCACGTGTTATAAATGGGATTGTATAGAGGTTAGAGAGATTGTATTGGATTGTAAAGAAGCTATGGTAATTGTTTTAGCTGGGATTGTATAAAGGTTGGGGTACTTGTGTTGGATGGAATTGTATAGAGGTTAGAGAGATTGTATTGTAGAGGGATTGTATAGAATGTAATGGTTAGGGTACTACACTGGTAAACCGTGTAGGACAATCATAGTGCCATATCCTATAATGTAAGAATCTTATTTGAAGCTCTCATTATTCTGTAGAGTGTCAGTCACCAGGAGCATTATAGATAGTACAGAGGAAGCAACTTGATTGTGTGTGTGTGTGTGTGTGTGAGTGTGTTTAGAGGATTATATCACTGCACAAATCCGCACGTGCCTCTGTGTCCTCATTAATCTCACACAACACCACCACATCACACACACACACACACACACACCGTTATGGGTTACCAACCATATACTGAGGTGTCTTAAGGAGACAGTATACTTTTGGTACATTCCTTGATTCCTCCAAAGACAATGCTAGGTAACGGGACCGGATTAACAAATATAATGGTGGTCTGTTGTTGAAATAATTTGGAGGCATGAATCAGTTGCCCCAGATTTAACAACACTGTGTACTGCCCCCCTTAAGGACCCTGTGATCGTGTATGGAAATTGGAGGCTTCTGATTCCTCACGACCATGCTACGAAACAAGCTCCTTCCATATAGGTGATGTTTTATCGCAATATTTGAAGGACTGATTTACCTCCAATTTTCTGACTACGGTACATCACAGGGCCCCTTAACCACGAAGTTATTTCAGTTAATGTTCGGTATTCTTGTTCTGGAGTGTCATGGCCCTATGTAGATAATGTACAGTCATGAGCATAAGTTTCTTTACCCCCATGGCGAGAATGAGGTCGAAGTTGTGGTTGGAGAAGGGCCAGGCAAACGAACACTGGGGGTCAGTATCTCATGACGGTGTAAAATTTGTTGTATACAAGTGAACACCTCTAGTGACATGAAGCATCATCCGAACATTATGAATTGGTTCATTTTTGTTCGTCCAGTCCATATCCAACGACGACTTCGACCTAACTCTCGCCAGGGGGGTAAAGAAACTTATGCTCGTGACTGTACTAATAATTTACTTCACTGAGAATACTAAGATAAAGTTATGGAGGAGTTACTAATTAAAAATATTGGTTGCAGCACGGAGACCAGAGTTGACATCAAAAAAATAAACAAACAATTAAAACAATACCCTTCTTGTACTGTCTTATTCACACCTATAGTAATGACTTTAAGGGACCCTGTGATGTAGTCAGAAAATTGGAGGTAAATGAGTCCTTTAAATTTTGCCACGAAACACACACACACACCTATCTATATTGAAGGAAGCTTGTTTCGTGGCATAGTCAGGAGGAATCAAAAGCCTCCAATTTTCATACACGATCACAGGGTTCTTAAGGGGAGATTTTCTTATTGGTAAATTGGAAGGCTACTGGTTCCTCCTTACTATACCAGAAAACAAACGCCCTCAGTGGTGCACCAATAGGGGATCTTTTTCGTGGCATAGTTTGGAGGAATCGGAGACCTTCCAATTCACAAACAAAACAATCTCCCCTTAAATCGATTCAAATTCATTAAAAGAATTATATACATAACATATCTATCTATCTATCTGTTTATCTATCTACATATCTGTATCTATCTATCTATTTATCTATATCTATCTGTTAATCTATCTATTTATCTGTATCTATCTATCTATCTACATATCTATATCTATCTATCTGTTTATCTATCTACATATCTATATCTATCTATCTGTTTATCTATCTACATATATATATATATCTATCCATTTATCTGTCTATCTATTTCTCTATGTCAATTTAAATATATATATGCAGAAAATCTATGGACACGACACCAATAGTTCATAAATAAAACATGACATCATCCCCTGTTTCAAAGTTACACGTGTATAGTATTCAGGTGAAGTAGAAAACATTTACATATCATTTGGAGCCTCCCACACCTGTTCCAAGAGTTACTCATATACATATGTTGTGTGGGTGGGAGGTAAACACAGGATAGAGCTTTGAGTAATTTTATTACTCTTACGTTTCGGACTACACAGAGTCCATCTTCAGAGAGAAATGACATAGAGTAGAGGGTACCCCTGTTGGTGGGTGGTGAGTGTTGTAGCCACCAACTATAAATTGTGCTGCTACCTAAAGAAGAACTCCTGTGTAAGGGTCGCTGTCAGGGATTCTCCACTACAACTTCTCAGCCTAAGGAGCTAGTGTCTATAACTCTCTTAAAGAAGTGCTAGTGTCTATAACTCTCTTGTTGAAGGGCTCAAGGAAGAGAGAGATGCGGTGAGTAGTTCCCAATGGTTTAATGTCAAAACAAGTTAACACTATATACAATTTACTGCGGACCTGACGTTAACAAAGCTAAGAGTATTTGGTTATGGTATTAAATGTATAATACACATGTTGTATACCGGAAATTTTGCATGAGTATGCAGACAATGATATTACACAAAATGGCAAAAAGAACATGCTGAAAGAAATTGCATAGGCTATCTGCATGAAGGAATGTAATGGTAAATGAATCACAATACAGGGCAGGCAGATAATTAGAGAATGGTTACACACTCAATAAAAGAAAATGGACCTATTTTATAGTACACTACACCCCGAGATATATATACCGGTGGTGGCCTACATTGCACCTGCCACTCCTTAATCTCACCTGACCTGACCTCACCTCACCCCCTCCTTTCTTTTATACTCCAGGACTATACTGGCTGAGTATCTACACCACTTCATAAACCCTTCTCTATGAATATGAACATTTTTACCTCCCACCCACACAACATACTTGTCAATATGAATCATTCATATACATATCTTTACCTCAGCACCTGAAGGGAATGGCACTGTACACTTTTGATACTTATAGAGGGCCTGGATTCCTCCAAAGTATGCCAGGAAACAGGACGGATAAACAAAACTATTGGTGGTCTGTTGTTTGAAATAGTTTGGAGGAATCAGTCACTCCAGATTTACTAACAATGTACAGTACAGTACAATGCCCTCAATGAGACGAAAATGCACTAGATCTCTTCTTACCATTTTGTAGCCACTTCGATAACTTTAATGCAAATAAAAAGAGAAATTAATCAAACAACACACACACAACGACAACAAATAACTAGAGAATTATTGACAATCATTAAGAGGAGAATTATTGGCAATCATTAAGAGGAGAATATTTTGTTAGTGAATTGGAAGGTAAACGATTCCTCCAAACTTTGTCACGAAACAGATCACCACTGAGGGCGCCTGTTTTCTGGCATAGTTGGGAGGAATCAGAAGCCTTCCAATTCACCAAGGAACGAATCTCACCTTAAAACAACACTGGAATGTAATGCAACATGACATTACTCTGTCTGATAATAATAGTGGATTTTCTCAAGGTAACAAAAACGGGCAGTACCTTAGTGTCCGTGTGGATTCACCTATAAAAGTCACCTATAAAAGTCACCTATGATTAAAGTCACCTATAAAAGTCACCTCTGATTAAAGTCACCTGTTACGTGTCGTGAATATAACACAACACATAAAAGTTTGTATTATAGATAACCTAAATTTCATCTTGTATACATTGAAACTCTTACACAAGTTTATGTAGTCGTTTTGTTTGTTGTGTAAGTCAAGTGAAGTTCCTGAGAGTACACACACACACACACACAAACTATACTCCAATTTTTTAACCTGACTAAAATGCATAGATTACCATCGACATAATTTTTTTTTTCTTTTTTTTTACATATAGTGAGTGGAGGAAAGGAAAAAACAAATAAATAAATGGTTCCATTTGCCTTGCTGGAAAACATTCCCTTGGTAGAGAATTACACAGGGAAGTATATATAAATAAATTTTATAAGCAGTTGTCCTGCAACGTGGAGGAGTCAGTGTGAACTCATGGCGCATTCTCAGCTGCCCT
This sequence comes from Petrolisthes cinctipes, assembly GCA_033782935.1. NCBI lineage: Eukaryota > Metazoa > Arthropoda > Malacostraca > Decapoda > Porcellanidae > Petrolisthes > Petrolisthes cinctipes. The sequence goes on from JAWQEG010002472.1 coordinate 61,307, forward strand.
AGTCCTCCGTGGGAAGACGAGAAGGGGCGGTATAATCAGGGCAAGTTCATCCGAACATTTCTTATAAAAGTATCTATAAAATAGTGCAAGGGAAGCAACATTTCTACGTACTGATAAGGGAGGGAATTCATTAGTGATCATAGGATTATTGATCAGTCTGATAGCTCTGTTTTGAATTTTATCTAATTGTCTTAACACCACCGATCCACAACCAGCCCACAGAGGTGAACAATATTCCATCTGGGAACGCACATGACTCTTATATATTACTGCTAACTGCTCGTCAATCAAATAATTACAAGCTCTGTATAAAAGTCCCATCTTCCTAGATGCAGTTTTGGCAATGGATTTTACATAGGGAGTCCAACTGAGGTTTTCATTTAAAGTTACACCAAGGAGATCAATGCTGTGGGACTTGGGGATATTTGTATTATTGAAAATAATGTGAGAATCTTGATTATCTGATCTATTTGAGAACGGGATGTATTTAGTTTTATTTGCATTGAAAGAAACTAGGTTGTTTTGTCCCCATTCAAAGATCTTCGTTAAGTCTTCATTTAATGAAATTGAAGTGGCAAGTTTGTATTCTAAAATACTGTGTTGAGTAAAACTATCATTAAATGAGAAGGAACTGTGAATAGTTGAATCATCAGCATAGGAGTGAATTGAATTCTGAGTAACTGACAAAAGATCATTAATTTTTTTTTTTTTTTTTTTTACATATAGTGAGTGGAGGAAAGGAAAAAACAAATAAATAAATGGTTCCATTTGCCTAATGGCATCCTCCACTCATAAAATATTTAAAACAACTGGATTTAAATTGCTGGAGGGTTATAACTTGCTGGAAAACATTCCCTTGGTAGAGAATTCCACAGGGAAGTATATATAAATAAATTTTGTAAGCAGTTGTCCTGCAACGTGGAGGGGTCAGTGTGAACTCATGGCGCATTCTCAGCTGCCCTAGTCCTCCGTGGGAAGACGAGAAGGGGCGGTATAATCAGGGCAAGTTCATCCGAACATTTCTTATAAAAGTATCTATAAAATAGTGCAAGAGAAGCAACATTTCTACGTACTGATAAGGGAGGGAATTCATTAGTGATCATAGGATTATTGATCAGTCTGATAGCTCTGTTTTGAATTTTATCTAATTGTCTTAACACCACCGATCCACAACCAGCCCACAGAGGTGAACAATATTCCATCTGGGAACGCACATGACTCTTATATATTACTGCTAACTGCTCGTCAGTCAAATAATTACAAGCTCTGTATAAAAGTCCCATCTTCCTAGATGCAGTTTTGGCAATGGATTTTACATAGGGAGTCCAACTGAGGTTTTTATTTAAAGTTACACCAAGGAGATCAATGCTGTGGGACTTGGGGATATTTGTATTATTGAAAATAATGTGAGAATCTTGATTATCTGATCTATTTGAGAACGGGATGTATTTAGTTTTATTTGCATTGAAAGAAACTAGGTTGTTTTGTCCCCATTCAATGATCTTCGTTAAGTCTTCATTTAATGAAATTAAAGTGGCAAGTTTGTATTCTAAAATACTGTGTTGAGTAAAACTATCATTAAATGAGAAGGAACTGTGAATAGTTGAATCATCAGCATAGGAGTGAATTGAATTCTGAGTAACTGACAAAAGATCATTAATATGAATGAGGAACAAAGTTGGAGCCAAGACCGCTCCTTGAGGAACACCAGCATTAATGGGATGAAAGTCGGAATACAGACCATCTACCATCACACGTAATTTTCTGTTGCTAAGATATGAATTAATTAGGGGAACAAAAGATTGAAGGCCATAATGTGGAAGCTTAGACAGTAATGATCTGTGCCATACTCTGTCAAAGGCTTTAGATATATCAAGGCAAATTGTGTGAGTCTCTCCATGTTTATCAGTTGATTGGAATATGTTATCTGTGAAATAACAGAGCAGGTCCACAGTAGATCGTCTCTGTCTAAAGCCATATTGCTTATCATTTAGCAGATGATTTTTCTCAAGGTGCTTTACAAAGTGATTGTTAAGAACTATTTCAAATATTTTACCGAGAGTAGACGTGATGGCAATTGGTCTGTAATTTGATGGATTTGCGGTAGCTCCTTTTTTGGGAATTGGTTGTACATTGGCTTCTTTCCAGGCGGCTGGGAAGGACGAGGTATGGAGACATACACGAAATAATTTTGAGAGAATTGGAGCTAATTCTTTTGAGCAATTTTTTAATACAGTGGGAGGAATTTCATCTGGCCCTGGAGCTTTGTCGATAGATAGATTCTCCAAAATGGTCCGCACTTGTCTTGTATGAATTATTAAGGGTGGACTTTCTGGGGAGTTAAAATTCAAAATGGGAGTGTTTTGAGCAGTGTCATTGAGGTTTGAATTTGTGGCGAAGATATTGGCCAAAAGATTTGCTTTACCACGTGGATCACATATGAGATTTCCATTGCTATTCTTTAAAGGGGGAATAGATGAACCATGGTTGAAGTTAGATTTGAATGAGTTTACTGTTGACCAAAAGATCTTATTATCATTAGGATTATTCAGTAATTTATTGACTTGTTTATGTATGAAGCTAGATTTGGCTAAATTAGTTACAGCTTTAGCATGGCATCTGACAATTTTGAAATAATTGTATGACTGAAGAGTTTTCGACTTTGTATAGGCATTATAGGCTATTGATTTTTGTTCTGTAGCTCTGGCACAGCTGTGATCAAACCATTTTGGAGAGTTAGATCTTTTTGAGTACTGATGGTGAGGGATATATGTTTCAATTCCTATTTTTATAAAGTCAGTAATATGGTTCAGGAAGCTATCTGAGTCAGTAGAGTAAAATGATGACCAAGGAATGTTAATTAAAAAGTCACGGAACCCCACCCAATCTGCAGCATCATAGTGCCATTTGGTCACACGGATGGGTTCAGAGTGGATGGGTAGGGAGGAGTGGGAACAGGAGACTGTAATGAGGCAATGGTCTGAGGATCCAAGAGGGGACTTCACTTCAACACTATATGTTTCGGGATTGGTAGTAAGAAACAAATCAAGTAGGTGCGGTCTATGTTCTGGATTATCAGGTATGCGAGTGGGGTGCTTGATTAGTTGGGTGAGATTGAATGAGTCTGCGAATAACTCGCATTCAAGCCCAGGTTCGTCAGTTCTGGCCGAATGAGTGAGCCACTCAACATTGTGGACATTAAAATCACCCAGTAAGGATATATCAGATGCAGCATTAATGTTTAAGTCAGAAAGAATGGAGGTCAGGGAATCAAAGAGGCTATTATCTGGGGAGGCATTTGGTGATCGGTAAATACAACAATAATATTTAACTGAGCCTGAAGAATTTAGCTTGTAAATTGAGTAATCAAAATCTGGTGATGCGAGATTGAAAATGTTCTCCAAGGATATAGTTGATCTAGCAAAACAGCAAACGCCTCCCTTTGATCTAAAATTTGACATTAAAATATAGCCTGGAAAGTTGTAGTTAGTCAGGTCAGAAGAGGGAGTAACCTGGCATTCAATGAGGAAAAGAATGTTAGGGGTTTCGGTTTGAAGAAGTAAGTGTACCGAGTTAATGTTGGAGTGAAGCCCCCGAATATTTGCAAACATAATTAATTCGTTGTGCTGACGAGCAGTTGTTTTATGCATCATGGCTGGGGCTGACACAGTCGCGTGATGACGACCGGGAGGGCCCTGTGTCAAAGACCCCGCCCTGCCGGTGGTGGTCATCCGAGAAACCACCGCGCTTGCTCTAAGAGTTGCATCAGCCATGGTATGAAGTTTTAAAATGTGTTTGCGCTTGTATTGTTTTTCATGTTGAGTTGTGAGAAGTTGGTATGTTAATGTCAAGGATAGGAGTGTAAGTGAATGTAGTTTGTATGGATGTGTGTGTAGTGTAAGGGATTACCTGGCTCCCCATAGATGTGTGAGGCAGAAGATGTGTAACCAGCAACTGAGGCCTGGGGGAAAAAATGGAATCAGGTACTTCCTTGAATCTCCCGTTGCCTCAGCGGTAGTACCTCCCTGGGTGGGGCTACCTAACCCCTACTACCTAGTAAATGAATGAGGAACAAAGTTGGAGCCAAGACCGCTCCTTGAGGAACACCAGCATTAATGGGATGAAAGTCGGAATACAGACCATCTACCATCACACGTAATTTTCTGTTGCTAAGATATGAATTAATTAGGGGAACAAAAGATTGAAGGCCATAATGTGGAAGCTTAGACAGTAATGATCTGTGCCATACTCTGTCAAAGGCTTTAGATATATCAAGGCAAATTGTGTGAGTCTCTCAATGTTTATCAGTTGATTGGAGTATGTTATCTATGAAATAACAGATAGACTTTAGACACACGTTTTGCGTACCATACTCTAGATTCCGGAGTTTATAAGTTGCAGGTTAGTATCTAGTTGTGTAATATATTGCTTTGATATTTCTTGGATTTCATTACATTTACCGAAATAGCCAAGAGGTTAATAATTGAGGAGGGTGCAGCTACAGTTTTAACCAGGAAAAAATATATGTAAATTGAATTATATACGACCATCATAAATGCCACTCTAACACTCTATCACAACACTATAATATACACCACAAAAAGCTTCCTTCCTAATACACACACACACACACACACACACACACACACACACACACACACACACACACACACACACACACACACTGACACACACACACACACACACACACACACACACACACACCCACACACACACACCCACACACACACACACACACACACACACACACACACACACTCGACAGATGTTTGCCAGCAAATTTTAGCTGGAGAAAACCAGATCTCAGGGAACCATATGTGAAACAGGTGTACATACCGTATTTCTGTACAGCCAGATCAGCTATTGTCTACCTCACTCCTGCTGTTATTCATGCTACTCCCACATTTGGATTACCCAAACTCATAAAGGATATTTCTATCACACAAGCACGCCTGTTCTTCGTTCTCTATTATTCATTCTATGTCCTCTGGTCTAACGTAAGATTAAGGGTTCTTCTGCAAATCTAAGAGGACACCTTTCATGACAGAAGAATACATAGGTTGGCAAGAAATAGAAGTGAAAAAAAAACAATGAATCCCAACTTACATACCCCACAAGGAAAACTGGGACTGTGTTAAGTGTCATTCAAATTTTCAAGTCACAAGGATAAGTTAGTCTACACCAGCTGCTCTATCAAGTCTCAGTCAAGTCAAGGTGCCGGTGGATTGTATGTATACCTGCTCTGTTCCCCGGGATATAAATTCATCATACCCATCACAACAAAATGGTCAATTTGAGTGTTCATCGGTGTATAACCCAGCCAGGAAAAGTCTCGATTATGTAAACACAAGTGTCCTAAGGTGACCAGTTATTATATTAGCGATATGTGTGGTAATTCTATACTTTTACTATGTCAGCAGTGAACTCCAAGGAATTCGAACAGTGGTGGTAGCAAGATGGTGGATAAAATAGAGACTGTGTGGTGCCAGTGACTTTTGACATCCTACAAGTGTTTTATACTTTACCTTTTAGTATGTACAGCTGATGATACCAAAAAAAGAAATGTGTTTGGAGATGGAAAGTGAATCAAAGTGCTGTCCACAAATACCCAAGGAATATAATTTCATACTGGTTTCATCTTTACTCTTCTGACTGTCTGATCACAAATATTTATTACACTGACAGACAATTAATAAAGGGGTCACCATTAAACCTTACCATTTTTACGCACCAATACTGTATGTTCTGATATAAAATACAGACAGAATTCAAGGATTTAGGGAATAATGAAGATGCTACCAAGAATAAAATCGTTGAACCGGTATAGTGGTCGATGTGAGTATAGTATAATATATTTCCTAATGTCTGTGTTTAATTAAGGGGAGATCTTCTTGTCGGTGAATTGGAAGGTCTCTGATTCCTCCAAACTATCCCACGAAACAGATCCCCCATTGAAATAACATTGGGGTCGTCTGTTTCCTGGCATAGTTTGGAGGAATCAGTAACCCTCCAACTTACCAACGAGAGTATCTCCCATTAATGGGTACAATGACACAATGTAAAAATATAATGTATAGTTATATTACTAGGACCTTGTACAGCCACAATCAAAATATCCACCGACACTTTCCTTCCATCGTAGTTAATATTTTGGTAATAAAGAACACAAGTATGATTTTGCAGCACCCCATAATAATAATTGAGGGAGTTGAGTTGACGTAAGGTGTTGATATTTTGATATGATACTGATTTAATGGCACGACGGAAGGAAAGTGTTGGTGGTTATTTCATTGTAGGAGCCTTTGCCAGCTTTGAGTATCCCGGCCCAGGAATACAGGAGATACTAGGACTAGTACAGACAAGTTAGTAATGAAGAGACAAACAATCAATGTTGTGTTTTGATGGAGGTCGAGAAAGTATTTAATTATAGGGACACAAGTTAAGGGAGGTAGTAAAATGATTCATCTAAACTATTCCATGCAACAGACAGGCCACCATAATTTTTGTTAATCTGGTCCTGTTTCATGGCATACTCTGGAGGAATTCAGGCGCTCTAGTTTCTCTATCTGTGTGCATGTTTCTCTGTCTGTGTGTCTGTTAGTCTATCTGTGTGTCTGTTTCTCTGTTTGTGTATCTGTTTCTCTGTCTGTGTGTCGGTTTCTCTGTCTGTGTGCATATTTCTCTGTGCATGTTTCTCTGTCTGTGTGCATTTTCTCTGTTTGTGTGTCTGTTTCTCTGTTTGTGTGTCTGTTTCTCTGATTGTGTGCATGTTTCTCTGTCTGTATGTCTGTTTATCTATCTGTGTGTCTGTTTATCTGTTTGTGTGTCTGTTTCTCTGATTGTGTGCATGTTTCTCTGTCTGTATGTCTGTTTCTATGTATGTTAACAAAATCATGTACTAAAACAGTGTAAACGGCTACAAAGTTCTTACCAAATGTGAATGTTATTATAGGATTCTGGGAAAGATCAGGAAGTTGATCAGGATTTACAATTAGTTTTTACTTATTTGATAAAAAATGTAAGTGAAACATGGGTGGCGGTGTCCCTAGACTTTCACAAATTTAAAAATAATACTGGTGAATTATGGTAGACTTCCAAAAGATTTTCACACTCTTCGTGAAATATAATTACTGTAAATAAGAGCTGTAATTCATTAGTTTTGACAGCCGACCAAGCAGGATTCCCCGAATATTTCATTGCAGGAATCGTGGCTGGGGGCAAAATATATATGATTATGTGTGTGTGTGATATCCCTGTTCACCAAGCGATACGTACAGTACGCATTTAATCGTAGAGTATAATGAGTGAAGAAACTACTGACAAATAACATAATGTATAATATCTGTATTATACCCCTTCCGTCCCCACGCCCTATCCAATCCCTCCCAATCCTTAGACTATCCAATCCGTCCCAATCCTTAGACTATCCAATCAGTCCCAATCCTTAGACTATCCCAATCCTTAGACTATCCAACCCGTCCCAATCCTTAGACTATCCAATCGTTAGTCTATCCAATCCGTCAATCCTTAGACTATCCCAATCCTTAGACTATCCAATCCGTCCCAATCCTTAGACTAAAAACAACTCAAGTGATGCCTTATATTAAGACCCCAGTGATCGTGTATGAAAATTGGATACTTCTGATTCCTTCTGACTATGCCACAAAACAAGCTCCATTAATGTAGGTGGTGTTTCGTGGCAATGTTTGAAGGACCCTCTATTTGAACCTCCAATTTTGTGACTACAACACAGGGTCCCTTAAAACATGATGATGTGTAAAGACCAATACAAGCTCTCTGTGTTCCCTCGCCACCAGTCTCTCTCTCTCTCTCTCTCTCTCTCTCTCTCTCTCTCTCTCTTTCTCTCTCTCTCTCTCTCTCTCTCTCTCTCTCTCTCTCTCTCTCTCTCTCTCTCTCTCTCTCTCTCTCTCTCTCTCTCTCTCTCTCTCTCTCTCTCTCTCTCTCTCTCTCTCTCTCTCTTTGTGTGTGTGTGTGTGTGTTCCCTCGCCACCAGTAACACCGACTAAATGTTTAATAACCTTAAGACGTTATTTGGAAAGCTTTGCTGAAGTGTTATAAGCAAAAATCAGTATTTTTCGTTGTATCATGACATTCGGAGGGTAGAGAGAGCAAGCTTAATTAAGGGGATAGCATACATTTGATACATTGTAGTGCCTTGATTCCTCCAAATTACGTCTGGAAACAAGACCAGGTTAACAAAAAATTATGTTGACCTGTTGCTTGGAATGGTTTGGGGGAATCAATTGCACCAGATTTACCAACACTTTACCTTCCCCTTATAGTAAGAGTTCCCACATGACACACACACACACACCTGGCCCACTACACTCTGGTTGTCATGGATGATACAAAATGAATGAGTTATCTAAATCAAAGTCCTGAAGTTACAGCGAAGTTTTATGTTAGAGAACAGAAAGTTATTTAAAGATGTACAATGTAGTGTATAGCAAGACTTGATTTCCTTTACTTTCTCAAACTTTGTACCTGTATACTAGTCATCAGCATGATTACTGACATCTCAAATTCTCCTTTAGCCGATACTTAAGGTTTAAAGATATTATATTTGCTTTCTTTGCAGTCCTTGGTCGCCTCCTGTTGGTCATGATAGCGACAGGAGTCCTCACCGCTCAAATGTATATTATTTTGGGTACAAAGGAACCTGGGAACCCCTTGCCGCTCTCCCCTCGCCAAGTACAACAATTCCTGAAGAATAAAATGCACGAGTTGAAGCCAAGGACACAAGAAAACGAATTACCGATTAAGATCATGGACTTCAAAGGAGAGGAATTGTATCATGATATTGTAAAAGTAAGAAGAATCTATACGGTAGCTCATTTTCTCAACTTAGCGATGATGCATCAGTAAGAGGGGGAGAGTTGATGTGACATAAGGACTTAGATTCCAAGCTGTCCAGAAGTGTTGTGAAGGTTAATTGAGCCACCCAACACATGAAAGCAGTACTCCATACTGTGGCAGAGGAGGCCCTTGTACAAAGACAGCTGCTGCGTGGGGTTAATATATTCATGAAATTTGCATCACACACCCAGCTGCTTCTCTGAAACGGTTTTTGTTAGAGAAGAACTGTTTTGTGATCTTTCTCGGAGATTTTGTGAAAAAAAAGGAACAATAAGAGTATTGAGAGAGAGGAAGGATTAGAATTTTGTGTTCCTGAAAAAGAGGGGATATGCATTTGGAATATTGAACACCACAAGGTTTTCCCTGCCCCAATCAGAAATGAGTGACAGATCAGAAGTAAAGCGTACTACTACTTGTATAAAACGTGATGTAGGCCTAGTATACCGGTAGTTGTGTGGATGGCCAGTTGTCAAACCGAGTAGAGTAGTGTAATCATTTCAAAAGTAAAAGTTCATGTACAGATATACGAAACATGAGTACACATCACCTCAAAATTAGTACCATTTATGTATTCGGATTTAATGGGTTTATTGTCCTACAGATGGAGCCACAGAATCCAAGACTGATCACAACTCTCCCTCCAACAGCAAAAAAACTAACTCTCTCCCCAACAAAAGCAGTATTGGTAAGTATTCCAGTGGTCTGTTTTCATTCACTTGCGAGGGAGGAAGGTGGAGATGATAATGGGTACCGTACACGAGATGTTTTACAAGGGTGAGGGAGGAACAGTATGGGGCAATAACAACACAGTACAGTCAATGAGAGTAACACTTGGGCGATTTTCTTCCGTTCTCTGGTCACACCATTGTTTTATCCGTCCTCCAAATAAATGTTCGTGTGGTGACTTTCGTGTCAAATGCTGACTTTCCTGCAGGACTGTGATACTTTATTACTGATTTTTGTTGGAGCTATAAATGACAAACATAATCCTTTGTACTCCACATCACTTAATCAATATGTCTTCAGCATTAATTTGTCTGTCTCCTCTTCACAGCAACCACAGACATTTATCCCCGACCAACCGGACACCTCTCCATTGGCACGCCCACCTGACATACCAAAAAGGTTCCTAATTGAAGAAGCAGACTTTTGCCACCGACAGCCTGGCTTACAGATCATAGCCTACGTGCACACCTCCATCAAGCATGTCCGTCAGAGGAACGAAACAAGATACACTTGGGGTAGTGCTTCCGCCTACGACTTGGGCGACATTAGTGTTAAGATTGGTGTTGTGTTCATGGTGGGTCGCGCTAAAGATGAGCTTGAGGAGCTGATCATTCAAGAAGAGAGTCAACGTTACCATGACATTGTGCAGGTAATTCGCCATTATCATACTAAATATAATCTTTGCTTCATGTAACCGAGTATATCTTTTTCACCTCCACAAACGAAGCTTGACAGGCTACTCGTATTTTGGACAGGCTACTCGTATGTTGGACAGGCTACTCGTATGTTCTTGCCTCTGCTTCTCTGTCAGTCGGTCTGTCAATCTTGAAGATGGATAAAAAAGTTATGAGCCAATTTTCTCTAAAATAAGTGGGCAGATAGCATAACATATACGGTACGCTAAAAAAGTGATTAAACAAAGAAGGCAATCAGTAGAGCACAGGAAGAGGTACGACAGCAAACGTCCCCCATAGCTGATAAATATATAAGTGAGATATAGTGCATGTTCCTTTACACTTTCACGAATTTGGGGAGAGGGGAGTTTTTGAGGGAGTTTGAGGGAGGGGATGCATAACCTTGGCGGAGATTTGAGGTCTCCAAACGCCATTCTAGTTTGTTTCCGTATTAACCTAACTACAAACACTAACTGTGGTGTTGTTATAATGGCAGGGGGACTACGGTGACCACTACCGCCTGCTGACCTACAAGGGGCTGGCAGGACTCTACTGGATCTCCCGCCACTGTGCTCACGTCCCCTGGACCCTCCACTCTGATGATGACACACACATTGATATCTTCCTCTACCATCGGGCACTGAAGGAGTTGGACAATGAATCAAAGGAAAAGTTCATATGCAGCTTCATGTATGGTCCAGTACTTCGATCAAGCAAATGGAAGGTGCGCTATGAAGAATACCCAGCAGATGAATACCCTCTGTACTGTTCCGGGGGTGTCTGGTTTTTGCAGACCAAGTTGGTCCCAAAATTACTTGAAGCTACCAAATCAGTGAACTTCCTGTGGGTGGATGATGCATATATAACTGGACTCTTGCCTAAGAAGGCTGGAATAAAGCATTTACCATTCCAAGCCTACTATGGAGGCCCAAAGCCCAAGTTGGAAAGACTTGGAAAAGAAGTTGCTTGGTTCGTTAAGTTTGTATCACGTTGGGATTGGTGGAATATAATTGTTGAATACCACAGAAATAATTCCATGCACAATCCTGCCACATTACTTCCACAGAAAACGGACATTCATTAATGTACAGTCGGCGTCAAAAGTCGTGTCGCCACATCTGCCAAGTCATGAAGTACAGGATGGAAATATAAGCTTCAAGAGCTTGTAAACTGGAAAAAAAAAAAACAGTGAAGTTTAGTAACCCTATTTAAATGATATTATTGTAATTTTGTATGGTAATTGTGTTTGTTCAATGTTTATCCTTTGTGTTAACATTCGAGAAGTGGATATGTAAGGTAACATGACTTTTGCTGCCGATATATAGGTACAATTATAAAATCGTGATAGGTAACATGATTTACAGAGTTGTTATAATTATCAACTTTACCTCAATAGACATTTTCTTTAAGCATAAATGCAAGAATTTAATTTAAGGGAAATGTCTTAAGGGGATAATATACATTTGTTACACTGGAGTGCCTTGATTCCTCCAAAGTATGTCAGGAAACAAGACCAGATGAACATAAATAATGGTATTCTGTTACTTGGAATTGTTTGGAGGAATAATTTGCTCCGGATTTAACAACACTGTACTACCTCCTTAAACATCAGATAATTATTTACTCTGTGATCTTTACACTGTATGTTAGGCCAAGACTTAATAATGCTTGTTGTCATCATTTTGAACTTGGTTGTGTCTAGAGAATGTAACTCGTAAAGTCATATTTCATCGTAGTATTTTTTATTCCATGGTTTGCTATTAGTACAAACCGCAGTGATACCCTAGTCCACTAATTTAGTTAATGAGACATCCTCACAGAATATAATTTTAAGGGGAGATTCTCTTGTTGGTGAATTGGAAGGTCTCGGATTCCACCAAACTATGCCAAGAAACAGAACCCTTATTAGTACCATTGAGGTTAGTCTGTTTTCTGGCATAGTTAGGTGGAATCAGTAGCCTTCCAACAAGAGAATCTCCCCCTTAAGGAGATGAATACTGTAACTGTCTTCACTTCCCCGATTCCCTGAGTACTCTCGCGTGAGGTGTTAAGACTGCTATGAGAGAGGAGGTATACCTGTGTATCATCCTGGGTGAAAGCTGTGTTGATGGTTGTTCAGTAAGAGGTAAAGTGGAGATATATATATACGTCATAAATTCTCTTAATAACGGTACCCCTCTTTTGTAAATACATTGACTGTTTGAGTGTGTGGCAGGTGGAGGCATATCAAGGGCAATTGTATCATCGTGAACCGAGATCGTACAAAATGTTCATATAATTATATCCTCCACAGTAATGTGAGCCAGCAAAAGTATTTAAAAATACTTAACACCTGAAATAACAATGTAATCTGAACTGTATCGGTTATAATAGTTTCAATATTGATAATAAAATATTGTCCTATGTCCTATGCTGTTTGTAATGCCTTATTGTTCTTTTCATTTACCAAGGACAAGGTTGTCATGGGTTTCAATAAGCGAGGAAGAAAGATGATAATGTATATTAGATAAGAGAACACTCTGCAAGTCACAAAGAAGAAGGAGAAGAGAACAGAGAGAAGCTACAGCAAGCACGAAGGATAAAAAAAAAAGGAAATGAGGGAAAGTTTTTGAAGAAAGGAAAGGGACCGGCCTTATTTGAAAACGAAATAAAAGCGAAATTTGTTATGGACACTTAGCAGTGCATTCTAGTTCGATAATACTTAGATTAGGATTCTGTCCAACTTTTTCCTGGACTTGAATTATTGTGTTATAACTTTACCAGGAAAGTGAACAGAAATCTTATCAGCTTCCTGTGTCCCACCGCTCTCAGCTTACATTTGTTTGTGTACTTCTAGTGGTGGCTCAGGTTTGAGTAGAGGCATGCAGTTGTCATAAGTGTACTCTCCTGCCTACAAATATTAACACTGCCTGGTCCTGAACACAGACACCAAAGGCACCTGTTACAAATGTATTCTTTCTTTGGCTGGCCATAAAATCTAGCCCACCTGAGTAGAAGCCCGAAATTTGAAGCAGGCAGTTTCTGGATGACAGCCCACCAAAGCCTCTATTGGTTCGAGATGAACCACTGATAATAGTTAGATGGGTGGCGGTTAAGGGGATTGTACAGAGTTAGTAAATCTGGAGCAACCGATTCCTCCAAACTATTTTAAGCAGCAACACACCATTATATTTGTTAATTTGGTTCTGTTTACTGACGTTGTTTGGACGAATCATGGCGCTCTAGTGAACCGGAAGTATAATATATTCCCCTTTAAATGCACAACTGCTTTCATTAAGGGACCCTGTGTGTGTGTGTGTGTGTGTGTGTGTGATGTATTAAAAAAATTGGAGGTAAATGAGTCCTTCAAATATTGCCAGGACACACGCACACACACACACACACACACACACACACACCTATATGGAAGGAGCTTGTTTGTTTCATGGCATGGTCAGAAGGAATCAGTAGCCTCCAATTTTCATACACAATCACAGGGCCCTTAAATATAGAAACACCCGTCGCACCATCAACAACCCTTCACCATAACATCCACACCGAGGGGGATAATCTGCTTGTGTTAAGGAGGTAGTACAGTGTTGGTAAATCTGGAACATCTGCATCCTCCAAACTATTCCAAGCAACAGAGTACCATTATTTTTGTTGATCTGGTCCTGTTTCCTGACATACTTTGGTGGAGGAATCAAGGTTCTCCAAAACACCACATGTATACTACCCCCTTTAAATATGAAGAGAATAACAAGAGGCAGACTGAGTGTGTTGGTGCCAAAGAGGAGTACACCATTTAGTTTGTATATCCGTCGATGTGAGTTAAAATTGATCATAATCTTGTAATAAATGTTATGCTTCTACTTAATAATGGTAAGCCAACAGTAGTCAAATTAGCGAGTGAAATAATTTTAACTAGATTACATTTTAAATGCTTGATAAATATCTAACTTAGTTTCTGTTCCTATTTTCATTTGACTGAAAACTTTTACAATTTATATTAGAAATGGCAGCTATAATATATTGGTCTCACGCTATACTACATGATCTTCACACGTCATATTAATTTTTCCACCAGATTTTGGAAGGCTGCTAACAAGTGTGGTGGTAATGTTCATTAATCTCTACCTGATCACAGTCTTGGCTCCACAAACACCTGATCTTCCCTTGGTGCAACATCCTAGACAAATGCCAGACCTCAATAAGTCCAAAGCAAGTGATCTGGGACTGAGGCCACACAGCGAAAAAGAAACTAACAAAACCAGCTGCTTTAATTACACAGATGTAAGTATAATTATAGTCAGAACTGAAACACTTGTCCGCAGAAATGTCAGCATATTTAGAGATACGAGAAATATTATATACGATACAAATATGTAAACGTTTTCAGATTAAGTTACATTCTATTTTTAGTGTTACAATGAGGATATTTTCATGTTCGATTCCACAGCAGAGAGGAAAGGGAGGTATATTTGTGTGATCCATTTTTTACCAACTTCTAATGTGTACTTACGAGGAAGAAGATTTGATCGATCTTCCAAGAGGGACACACTATTATGCATCACTTTGTAGCTTGAACAGATATAAACCGTGAGAACAAAGAACTCTAATGTTTCATAGAATAAATTAACCTGTCAAAAGCGTACTCAACTGTATCATGGAAGAAGTTACTTTTTAATTTCCTTACTTGCAGTCATCACCGACCTTCATCCCCGACCAGCCTGACACCTCCCCCCTGGGCCGCCCACCTGACATCCCCAAAAGGTTCCTCATTGAGGAGGCAGATTATTGCCATCAGCGTCCTGGGCTGCAGATCATTGCCTACGTCCACTCCTCCATTGACCGAGTAAGCCAAAGGAACCTCACCAGGACCACCTGGGCCACCGCCTCAGCCTATGACATGGGCCAAAACAGTGTTAATATTGGTGTTGTGTTCATGGTGGGTCGAGCCAAGAACAGTCACCAGAGACAAATTATCCAAGAGGAGAGTCAACGCTACCATGACATTGTACAGGTGAGTTGTCATGGTTATTATGGTGCCATCATTGGCCTTGTAAATGTTTATATCTTTATTGTAACTGTATTAACCTAACTACAAACACTAACTGTGGTGTTGTTATAATGGCAGGGGGACTACGGTGACCACTACCGCCTGCTGACCTACAAGGGGCTGGCAGGACTCTACTGGATCTCCCGCCACTGTGCTCACGTCCCCTGGACCCTCCACTCTGATGATGACACACACATTGATATCTTCCTCTACCATCGGGCACTGAAGGAGTTGGACGATGAAGCAAAGAAGATGTTCATCTGTAGCCACATGTATGGTCCAGTGCTCCGGTCAGGAAGGTGGAAGGTGCGCTATGAAGAATTTCACCAAGATAGTTACCCCCTGTATTGCTTTGGTGATGCATGGTTTTTGCAGACCAAGTTGGTTCCAAAGTTACTTGAAGCGTCCAAATCAGTAAACTTCCTGTGGGTGGATGATGCCTATGTAACTGGTCTCTTGGCTGAGAAGTCTGGAATCGGGAGGTTTCCTTTCCAGAAGTACTATGGTGGGGAAGAAGTTGATGTGAATGAAATAGGAATGAAAGTGGTTTGGTTTGTCAAGTTAGCACCACGCTGGGTGTGGTGGGATATGATTGTGAATTATCATAGAAATCACTCGATACATAATCCTGCCACTTTAATCCCACACAGATATAGTAATAAATAATATTAATCCCCCACAGGTTTACAAAGTAGTTTAATGTAAATGGGACAGTGGAGAATTGAGGAAGAAAAAGTCGCTGTTTACCATTCAAAATCAATTTGTAAAGGATAATTAAAAATAGTCAGTAAAAAACATTAAGTGGTTATCCTTAAGAAGGGACGAACTGCATTTCCATATCTTACTAAATCAATTATTTGGATATTTTTGAGGCTCTGATGAAGAATTCTGTCAATCTTGTTTATCTTTATTATATTTAAATAATTAGTCCTGTATTGCCTCACATATTGAGTGTCAAGACATTGGTCATTGCCAACATCATATTTCCAATCATAGTCCCAACCAGTTTCATATTCTCACCAGTTTAAGGGGAAATTCTTTTGTTGGTGAATTGGAAGGTCTCTGATTCCTCCAAACTATGCCAAGAAACAGATCCCGTATTAGTACCATTGAGAGCGTCTGTTTTCTGTCAGAGTTAGGAGGAATCAGTAGCCTTCCAATTCCAATTTGCCAACAAAGAATTTCCCCTTAAGATTCTTTTACCAGAGTTTTGTGAACACTGACAAACACACTTTTGCTTGTATTTATATAGATTATGATCTCTGATAAACTAATTAAAGCTATTATCACTCCATACTTGTCTCTCTCCTCCCTTTCACCTTATCTGACTTTATCATCCCGCCTCCCTTTGTCTTCCTTCAGTCTACAACTCCTTTATCTGCCTCGCTTTCTGATGTCAGTGGCAACGAGATATACGATGTGTGTGGCTGTTAACATTTTGGTGTGATGATCAGTTAAAGTTTGTCAGTGTTTCTAGTGTGGCTGGAGAGACAGCTAGCTATTAAGATAAGACACAGTTGAATAGTACAATACAATAATGGTAGAGAGTGCAAAATTGGATCTACATAAGTCCTATAGGGCCCCATGTGTTGAGAGTGAGGTCAAATCTACAGCCCTATGTTGTAGATTGTTTTTATGCTATTGTCTGAACATTCTACTTTGACAAGTTTACAAGTAACATCAAGGTTCTTAGCTTTATTTCCCCATATATATATATATATATATATATATATATATATATATATATATATATATATATATATATATATATATATATATATATATATATATATATATATATATATATATATATATATATATATATATATATATATATATATATATGTTAACTTTTTCTAATTGTCTAACCGCCAACAGAAGTGTTATTGTTGTAAATTTCTTCAACTCACTGCCGGCTCATGTAATCACTAATCCATGATAAGGCAGTGAATTCATCACTACACAACCTCCTTACATGTAGGGAACAGCTGACCTGTATATTATAACATGAAGAATATCTTGAGGATTATAATAAGAAAAACCAAAAAGCTTTGTGTGTGTCGCAACCTATGTAAGTTATTTTAATTAATCTTAATTATCTTGGTTATATTTTTCGTAATAATTTATAATAATAGAAATACAGAAGTTTGATTCGTAAGTGGTTGCATTCCATGACCATGATTACTTACACTCTTAAAGTGTAAGTAACAATTTTTTTATCTTTCAAATTCCTGACACTGATCACCAGAACTTTCTTTTAATCAGTAGGAATGATAAGAGTCAGGCACATTAGATTGCGTGACACCTATCCATCATGGCCTTATCTACTACCTTCAACAATTTCCAGTACGGTAGTGTCATAAATATCAGCCTCATTCCAGTATGATATTAAATTTTCAATATGAACTGGCTACCATTGTGAAAGGGATTTGGAGGAGTGCTTTGAATCAGGTCTTTAAATTATGATAGTTGTCACATCTCACAAAACGCGTACCTTGCAGTGTGTAGTCATTTGTATCTATAGTACTGTACTATATTATTTTACACCAACATAAAAAAAAAAAAAAACTCAAAATCTCTTTTGTTTAAACAGAATTTCGCTTTTTAAAACATTCATTTGACGTACTAGACAATGAGGGCTTTCATTTCTATACATGACACCAATTAACAAAGACATATCAATAGGAATATGACATGACAAAAACTCAATGATTCTTACAAGTGATTTCCTCCTCCTCTTCCTTCTCCTCCTCCAGCTCTTCGTTGTCTGGTGGTGGCGACGTTGTCGTTGCTCCTTACCTTCAACTCCTACATTGTGCTGGTCACCTTAAGACCCAAGACACCCATGCTGCTCTCTTCCTGCCAATTACAACAGTTTCCAGAGACTCAAGAACATAACACTGAAGTAGAAACACAGACGGAAAAAGACCAAAGTGTGAATGAAACTGAGGTCACTGATCAGCAGTTTGTCAGTAACGATGATCACTTTCAGACCAAGGAATATAACACAAACACTGAAAAGCCGAGTCAAACAACCAACAGGAGAGAGAGATTTGTCAACATAGAAAAAGATTCAAGAACATATAAAGTTACATTTACAACCAAGATGAAAATACACGAGGTAAATGGTGGAACATATTTCTTGAAGCACTTCATGTGGAGACTAGACCAAAAGCAGTATTCCTATTAAGGGGGTATTACAGAGTTGGTAAATCTGGAGCAACTGCTTCCTCCAAACTATTCCAAGCAACAGGACCCCATTATTTTTGTTCATCTGGTCCTGTTTCCTGGCATACTTTGGAGGAATCAAGGCACTCCAGAATAACAAAAGTATACTATCCCCTTAAACAACAAAGATGCTGTATTGAGGTTATGTCTTTCAGAAATAGAGAAGATCGCACATAGAATGAGTAGAGAGGCTATATTTATAATAACTATATCACTATGTAAATCTGTAACAAATCGTCATCAGAACTTAAAAGTTCTGGTCAAAATCTTTTCTTTGTGTCAAATATGAATAACTTAAGGTATTGATAAGCGAATCATAAAAGTGTGAAAATTGGAAATACGTGATGAATTATGATTTTGGCACTACAGCTTCCATGCCTTTGATGGGACTGAGATAAAATGACCTACAATTTCTGTGTATTTTTATTTTCAATGCATAAAGTGTCATGTACTGTTCGAAGAGTTAATAGTTTGCCTGGTAAACCAATCTGATAATTTTAGTATCATATAGTTTCTGATCCA
The DNA here is from genome assembly GCA_033782935.1 of Petrolisthes cinctipes. NCBI lineage: Eukaryota > Metazoa > Arthropoda > Malacostraca > Decapoda > Porcellanidae > Petrolisthes > Petrolisthes cinctipes. The sequence goes on from JAWQEG010002472.1 coordinate 80,393, forward strand.
AGAGGTCGGCGTCACCAGTCTTACGCTCTTTCTTATGCCAAGTTACTCATTTAGACTCATTTTTAGCACCCTGGTGATAACTATTAAGGGGGTGCAGGAATACGGGACAGGCTTGGGGGGGGGGGGTGCGGGGGGTGCGGGAATAGGGGGACAGGCTTGGGGTGGGTAGAAAGCCTGTCCCCTATTCCCGCACCCCTCAAACCTCCCCCCCCTCCCCTTAAGCCTGTCCCCCTACTCCCGCACCCCCCAAGCCTGTCCCCTACTCCCGCACCCCCCTAACCCCCCCCCCCAAGCCTGTCCCCCTATTCCCGCACCCCCTTAAGCCGCGTATGACTGTCAAATGAACGGATAGACGAACAAACAGAAGAACAGTATTAATAGTATAGATATAAAAAGACAATAAAATAAGAATCTGGATCAAGTAGACACACGTCAACAAAATGATGTGCTCTTATGATGATACATGTGATACACGGGATTCAATGATGTTTGATAACTGGCGAATAAATAGTTTTAGCTGTAAGTAGATATATGGTTTTCTTGCATCCAAATTCTTTAAATATATTCATTATCAGTTGCTTCAATTTTCTTAGTAACAAAATTAAATACGGTACAATAAGTGACTTTAATTTAGAGAGAAAAAATATATAGCTCTTATGGACCCTACAGAGTATAATAAATGTGTATGATGCAACTAATCATGCATAATAGCCTATATCTTCCCTCAGCCACCATCACCGACCTTCATCCCCGACCAGCCTGACACCTCCCCCCTGGGCCGCCCACCTGACATCCCCAAAAGGTTCCTCATTGAGGAGGCAGATTATTGCCATCAGCGTCCTGGGCTGCAGATCATTGCCTACGTCCACTCCTCCATTGACCGAGTAAGCCAAAGGAACCTCACCAGGACCACCTGGGCCACCGCCTCAGCCTATGACATGGGCCAAAACAGTGTTAATATTGGTGTTGTGTTCATGGTGGGTCGAGCCAAGAACAGTCACCAGAGACAAATTATCCAAGAGGAGAGTCAACGCTACCATGACATTGTACAGGTGAGTTGTCATGGTTATTATGGTGTCATCATTGGCCTTGTAAATGTTTATATCTTTCTTGTAACTGTATTAATCAAACTACAAACACTAACTGTGGTGTTGTTATAATGGCAGGGGGACTACGGTGACCACTACCGCCTGCTGACCTACAAGGGGCTGGCAGGACTCTACTGGATCTCCCGCCACTGTGCTCACGTCCCCTGGACCCTCCACTCTGATGATGACACACACATTGATATCTTCCTCTACCATCAGGCATTGAAGGAGTTGGATTGTGATGCAAGGAACAGGTTTATGTGCAGGTTCATGTATGGTCCTGTGCTTCGGACTGGCAGATGGAGAGTTCGTCAGGAGGAGTATTCTAAGGAGTATTACCCTCAATACTGTTCGGGTGGTGTCTGGGCCTTGCAAACCAACCTGGTCCCAAGGTTACTTGCTGCATCCAGGTCAGTGCCCTTTTTGTGGGTGGATGACGCATACATTACTGGACTTTTGGCTCACAAGGCGAGAATTAAACATTTTCCTTTACAAGAGTACTATGGTAATGCAGAACCTGAGTTAAAGGGAATAGGAAAAGAAGTTGTTTGGTTCGTTAAGTTTGTTCCACGCTGGGCGTGGTGGTATTTCATTGTTAAATATCACAAGAAACGTCCTGTCTTTACCCTGATGAAAATCATGAATACCAAAAAGTGCCTTTAGACAGGTATTCCTTTACCTTAATTGTAATAGAGGTTGAATTAACATTGACAGTAAAACCCATCAGGATCACATTCTCAAACCCGGAAAGAGCACAAGTGGATTTTATTATCTGTGCTTTAGTATTTCATTCTCTTTCTACTCAATGTATAGTCGTGCACCACAATCTCCTGCCCACCTGAGTTGAAGCCCGAGATCTGGAGCAGAAAGTTTTCTTGACGACAGCCCACCAAAATGTGTTTGAAATGTGTTTGGCCTCATGATGGTTTGGGTGGGCTGTCGTCCAGAAACCGCCTGCTCCAGATCTACGGCTTCAACTCAGGTGGACTAAGGATTGTGGATTGTGACTTTACATATAACCATTGTCCTTATTTTCGGTGTTTGGTTGTATTTTTGTTATTTAATATAGCTCATGAATCTGATGCCTCAGTCGCTGGCGTATATAAATAATTTTCAATTATACCTTAAGCGTATTAACTGAATTCTATTTTGCATCTTTAGACCACTGATGATGACAGCTGATGAGTGTCGAAAAGTTTGGCTACTTTTATTAAAGAAGAATGAAACTTATCTCCCTTATAGTATTCTTATTTAAGATTCAGTTTGCATGCCCAAGGAACACTCCTCTCTCCGACGCTGCTTAGAACAGCGTCAAGGTAACAGTGCTCTAACGTGAAATGCACAAGTATTATCAGCAAAAATCAGCAGCTGTTGCCGCATCACCTGTCATTCACTGACCAGATAAATATTTGATTCATAGCATTAATAACATGTAATATTTACACAACATGCATGCATCAGACAAGCTAACATTACTTCTTACATACGAAAATGATTAATAATTGAATATTTAACCAACAGGATATTCAGCGAGGAGACAGACTATGAAATATCGTAACAAACTGGAGCCTATCTCCTATCATACTGTTCATCTTGTAATAATGACAAGATAGCATATTGTTGAGTTTTGATCTAACCAACCCATCTTGTGGGTGACTGATTACAACAGCATTAGTGTTCTGGGATGACAACTATGAAAATACCTACCTTCCTATTACCAGTGGCCTAAATTAACTTTCGCAAGAAAGTTATATTTTTGAGACAAATGAAATCGCCTAACAAGAGTTAAATTATATAATTTAAGACGTAAGCTGCTTTATGTGGGATAAACATTATATTTCATTACTTAGGGACGCTAGGAGCGCTTTCCACCAACCAGAAAGAATAGTGTTATGGTATTCAGAAAAAAAAGGCAAGATTTATCAGCCGTCGTTTAAGCACTCTCACACGCACGTAGACACACACGAACCTCCAGACACAACATAATCAATTCTATGCTCGCATTTCCCCTGCCACCCATTACCCTTGCTTCCCTCTTCCCCCATTCCTACGTCATGAGCACCAAGTCACGTCTGCCTCAACCCAGCCTCTGCAACTCCCATGACACATGGCCACTTGTTCTCAGAGTGTTGAGCTAGGAGGGTGCTGGGCGAGTCATCTGTCTCGTGGTGCAGGAGGCAATGATAAGGGGATTGCAAAGTAACACTAACCAGCTTCACTCACAAGTATCAACCAGTCTATACCAACTATACTAACAAGTATCAGTCAAAGTGCCGGTGTATTATACCTTCTCTGATCACCGGGATAATAATTCATCATAGCCCCATCCCAACAAGTTGGATATATAACCCGGTCAGGACAAGTCTCGAATAGTGAACAATAGCCAGAGCTTAAACCTCACTAATACAAGGTTAAACCTCACTAATACAAGGTTAAACCTCACTAATACAAGGGATTGTGATACAGAATCTTGATACTGCTCAATCAACGAGTGATCACATACAGTATACACACAATATCCCAAATGTATGAAGTTGATGAACAAAATAAGTGTAAACCTAAGCATTAGTGGAGGACGCAAAACACCAATGAATCATAAACTAAAGACAAACCACGAACACCGATACATACAAGATCTAAAGTCACCAAGGAACACAACAAGGAATTAACTCCATCGTAAAACAGAGGACAAGTTAGTCAACTCCAGACCTCGACACTTTTTGTTATATACCTGTCTAACAGATTAACAAGGGGTGAGATGATATGCATCAAATCCATATCACCGAGAGTCATTGGGAGTCGAAGTAAGTTGCCATTATATATCAGTTGTAATGCCATATTCTAATGAAAGGTACACCCGAGCTTGTAAATTCGCGACCACGTACTAAGAAGTTTATGCCATTTGAGCTGGTAACATTTATTTGAGGAGGAATCAGAGTAGGTGGAACATAGTAGAGGGACATGATACAATCTTTCACCTACAATGACACCGTCCCCACACAGAGTTACCAGCTCAGATGACATAAACATTTGGGGACGTGGTCGCGAATTTACGAGCTCGAGTGTACATAGCTGGTATGGTGAGTATCGAGTGCTGAGAGGGACACACTGCAGATGGAAATGGTGCCTGCCTAGAGACTCATATATGGTAAGGAGTTCAGATAACGAAACCTGAAGCTGTAAAGGTCAGGGAAAGCGACGCCTGGGGTACTGTAAGTTCTCTGATGAAAATGTATTCCTCGTGTTATAAACTCAAAATGGGACAACCTTTTATACCCACACTAGTTGATTCAGGGAACAGTTGTGCTGGTAAATCTGGAGCATATAATTCTTCCAAGTGATGCCAAGCAACAGATCATCATTATTTTTGTTAACTTGGTCCTGTTTCATGACATACTTTGGAGGAATGAAGACACTCCAATTTATAGATCAATGCTATGCCTTCTCAGTTAGACTTGGGGCCGTATGCAAGAACCTTTGTGGTGCATACGATAGCCCTATTGTTTGTCTATGCCTATGGAGTCTTCGTACAGGTACCACGCCATTGTATACACCATGAACGTTCTTGAATACAGCCCTTAATTTACTATTTCACGGATATGTACAGTTACCAGCACTTATAACAGGTACAGTCTTCGTTGTCAGTCCTCTTCTCCTGTACCAGTTATAAGTGCTGGCAACTGTACAATGCAACGAACCTTTAACGTTGCCTGCCTCAACTTTTATATTGATTAATGCTGATAGCCTAGCATCATAGAAATCATAAGATTAGATACTAAGAATGAGTGCATACTTCACTTCTATATTCCAGTATAGAAGGGAGAACATTTCTTGTGGTGACGTGGGCAGTACTTAAGGGGGATTGGGATTTGTATGGTTTTTGCACGTCACTATAAATATAATATAACGTCAATATATATTGTGTCTATGTACAGTCGTGGCATATAGTCCTTGACCAGGGTGTAAAGGGAAGTCTGTTCAAGGACTATGTGCCGCGACTGTACTTATTACTCCACGTTCCCTTACAGCAATCTAATTGGGAGTGTCAGTGAGAAGATACCACCAGAATAATTTGTCAAAGAATCCAAACGGACTTCCAACATGGTTAATACATTCTGAAACATACGTGGGTCAATATGAGTCCCATATAATGGCGAAAACGTAAAGGGTTTACAGTATATATATATACAGCACCTATGATAAATAAATACATTCCCACAAATAGAACAAGTGAAATTTTGCATTACAATACCTTCAATTCTAAATCGTCCATTTGTCCTTTCGATAAATATGAAAGTTTCATTCATCTGATGCAGGTGTTTAGTTCACTGAAGATGCACTGTTTATATTAGCTTTGAAAAAAAAAAAAAAAAAGATGTTCTTATTTTAGTATTTATGCAATTTACTAACTTACAAGACAGTGAACCACATCACGTTTCCAGAGGGGACTGTTGCCAGTTATACAAAAATTAGCAATATGTGCCGATTTTTTTTTATTATTATTAATGTATTGCTCCGTGGCGTCAATCGAAAGACAGGTAACAAAACATACGGGTAGGCGGGACCCATGAAAATACAATACACACACACACACACACACACACATACACACACACACACACACGCGAAAGCAAAACAGAAACGTGCCGAGTTGAGCAACATCATGATAATTTATGTCGACACCCCTCGCTTCATGTATGAGGAAGTTTCTGTAAGTTACACGAGGCCAACTTATTCATGATAAAATTCACTTATAGTGTATACTCGCAATTCAAAATATGTATCCCGGCTTGCTTCGAATACCCTGATCGAGTATTAAAGAAGCTCAAACAAAACAGGAACACGGTTCACATTTTTTATTTATTCATACATTTCCTTTACATATATCCAAAGCAACATTACCTACAACTGGTCAAGTATCATACAACAAACAAAGTCTTGGAACACACGCCTGTCGACCTATAACCTAACCTAACCTACAAACACAAAAGAGTCACACTCACTACCACTGACGTCTATTCTTCAGAACTTCGCCGGGTGGTGGTGGCGTTGGTGGTATTCGTCTGCACATTCTACCTGCTCTTTGTCATCAGTACCCTCACAACTGAATACACCATTAATCAGATTGGACAACAACTCCTCAACTACGCACTGCTAAAGGAAAGACATGTATACAAATCATCTACCCCTAAAATAAACAAGAAAGATGATGAAGGAAGAACAGTGGGTGACAATGAGGTCTGTCTGTGTGTGTGTGTGTGTGTGTGTAAGTCAGCCAGCATTATCCTCTTTTCCTCTGTCTGTCTAAAAGCCAGTAGTTTGGTAGGAAGCTCACGAGCGGCGTGACTTAGCACATCTTAGCAAGTGCTAACTCATCCGTTTTATTTTCATCAGAAAATACGGGGAACTTCAGAAGATAAAGGTAATATTGATCCCACTATTACAGATACCATTCTGTATCCACCGTGTGCTGGCCTCATACCCACGTCAATTCTTAGAGTTGTGGGTCTGTGTGTTGCCGTCCTCCCACACCAACCCAGGCTTTTTCCCTCTGACCTTTCCTCTCCTGAAGCACGTATCCGCGTATTTTTAAATACTATCCTGGCTAACCCTGTACCCACGTGTTTCGAACAAAATTAATCATTTTTCCTCTCACCTCAGCGTGTGTGTACAACCTCTAGAATTTTTTTTTTTTAGCCTTCCATGACGTGCTTTTGGCTTTGTCATGAATAATCCTCAGGTATTTTCCCAATTATAATATCTAAAACGAAAGGTGTTATTTAGGGTTCATTGATATAACTTTTTATCTTTGGACATCAACAGTGCTTCCCTCCGATATGTAAAGTCGTCTCGTATTAGTCAGAGAATAATGCAAATATCGCCTACCATAATTCATGGTAACGGCACGAGCACTAATAAGTATACAGCATTGGTTGAAGCTTTGAACAGTCCAATTCACCAACGAACTAATTAAATGGAGATCTTATTGTGCATTTATTTACTGTCTCTAGGTATTCGAAGCACACCTAGATACTTAATAATGCTCGTGACTATATAAAATGTACACTCTTGTATTGAGTAGGTGTACAGTACATGAGTACATGTGTCTGTATAGTGTGTGCACTTATTGTGTGCGTAATGTTACTCCAGTGGTCTCACAGACGGAAGGGAAGGGTATGCTGAAAGTAGAAAGGTATATCTGTCTGTTTATATATTATTAATTTATCAGAGTAAATCACACCAATTTACATAATGGATGGCCAGTAATCATATGAAACAAGATTTACAGTTTGATATCTTATATTACAATCAATAATGAAGGAGAGCATGACTGAGGAAATACAAATTGTGGTTTCCTCCACTCTCGCGTTATCCACTTGTAGTTGTGAGGAGGCAACATTACAGGTGAGTATGTGCCTTGATGCTGCTTGTTTTCCATGAGTCAAAGCTCTCAGGATTCAAAGTACAGAATCAGAAGATAGATAATGTTTGATGGGTAATGTGGGAGTGGAGGCAATAGTATTGTATAGGCCACTATCTAACCTGCCCTGGGTTACAGGTTAATCCTCAGCCACCACGAATGTTCACCATTCCTACACCAACCAACTCAACACCAGTAAGTATTATATATTCTGTCAATCTTTATTTCAAAACAAAATATGAACTTTCTGTGTTCACGGTACAGTAGAGAAACACAAACCAAAAGCAGCAACTCCGTTGTTACCGAGTTTACCAATACAATAATGAACTATTTAATAGCTGGGATATCATCAGAGCCATACAATTCCTAAAGAGAGAGAGAGAGAGAGAGAGAATTGTTCATCCAATAATATATTTGACACTAATGCTTCTCATTATCCCTGCCAGCCACCTTCTACCTTCATCCCTATTGAGCCAGACACATCCCGACTAGGTCGTCCACCAGACATACCCAAGCGGTTCATCATTGAAGAGGCCGATTACTGTCACCGTCATCCTGATTTACAAGTCATCGCTTTCGTGCCTTCTTCTATAGGACGCGCGAGTGAGAGGAACCTCACCAGAACCAGCTGGGCTAACGCTTCAGCTTACGACATGGGTGACATCAGTGTCAATGTTGGGGTTGTGTTCATGATTGGACGAGCTAAAAGTCTAGATGAACAGAAAATTATTCATGAAGAGAGTCAACGTTATCATGACATTGTGCAGGTAAATCACTGTAGTGTATAGTTACAGTACATGATGTGATCATCATCACACACGGTCACTGATAATAGGAATGGTTCCCAGGGAGAGATTTCTTGTACGGCTTGCACTCGTTGTGGTTCAGTAATAAGAGCTTTGACATTCGCTGTTATAGGCCAGGGATGTGCAGGTTCGAATCCTGGTCACGAAGGAGGTCATGTACAGGAGGTAAACACAGTGGCATTTCAGTCCTGATAACATTATATCAAATGTAAAGTACGAGATTCAGAAGAGGTTAATAATGGAAAACATGGTAAATCCCTAATACCTGTTTGGAAAATATCTCGAATGAAGGAGGCCATGATGTTGTACCTCTCTCACTTTTTTCTTTCGCAGGTGAGGACATTAAGTGGGTTTCTTTCTGATAGTCTACATCTTCTGCAATGCAGAAAAAAAGGAAGTTTTAAACTCACTGGGAATTATTTGTTTGATACCTGAATGATCTTGAGGCCCACCCTCTGGTGAAGTGTGACAAGGGATTAGTGTACAGTAGAGGACAGCCTACACGCCATACACAACTCAATCAGATGGATGATACAAATTCAGAAATAGGTGTATTAGGCTGCATATATATATATATATATACGGTAGAAATCATTACTCGCTACAAACACTAACTGTGGTGTTGTTATAATGGCAGGGGGACTACGGTGACCACTACCGCCTGCTGACCTACAAGGGGCTGGCAGGACTCTACTGGATCTCCCGCCACTGTGCTCACGTCCCCTGGACCCTCCACTCTGATGATGACACACACATTGATATCTTCCTCTACCATCGGGCACTGAAGGAGTTGGACGATGAAGCAAAGAAGATGTTCATCTGTAGCCACATGTATGGTCCAGTGCTCCGGACAGGAAGGTGGAAGGTGCGCTATGAAGAATTTCCACAGGATGAATACCCTCTGTACTGTTCCGGGGGTGTCTGGTTCTTGCAGACTAAGTTGGTCCCAAAGTTACTAGAGGCTTCTAAGTCAGTGAACTTCCTGTGGGTGGATGACGCATATGTAACTGGACTCTTGGCTGAGAAGGCTGGGATTGGGAGGTTTCCTTTCCATAATTACTATGGTGGGCCAGAAGTTCAGGTGGATAATTTAGGGAAACAAGTGGTGTGGTTTGTCAAGTTTGCACCACGTTGGGTGTGGTGGGATATGATTGTAGAATACCATAGAAATCATTCAATGCACAATCCAGTAACGCTTATACCCCATTCAAAATCATAAACTGGTATTAGTTGTATTAGTTGAAACTTATATCGAGATACTGATCGCGATACCATTTCATATATTCTTGATATATATATAGTCATTTCAAAATATAATAATTAAAAGCCAGTTACATACTGAATATGTGTTTATATATTCTGGAGTAATTTTGTTAATACTCAGACCCTCAGGCAGAATAACATCTACAAGGGATATAGTCGATATAAACACTAATATATATGTTTACTCTGGGTATTGACTACAAAATACATAACTTCCGTATGACTGTGTTGTGTACTATGTTTTGGTAATAAGTACTGATTCCTAACCTATTATGGTAGTTCTAGTGATAGGAGAGGGACTGAGGAGGGGTGAAGGCCGCTACAAAAGTAACCAACCTAACCATCTATGACTTCTATTTTTGAATTGCCTGGTTCACCCAGTCACTTTAGAAATCAGCTGAAAATTTCAGACAATTTACAAAAGTGACTAAAATTCAAATTCATTTTCTTGGCATATTGACTGATAGGAATCTGGTGTGGGTAATCTGCCAGTTTTTCTATTGGCATTATGCATGCTGATGTCTGGGTAGTTTGGCAGTGTGTGTGTGTGTGTGTGTGCGTGTGTGTGTGTGTGTGTGAGGGAGAGTCCGATACAAACGTCTGGGTTGTTCCTAGCCAGCCAATGCAGTTGTGTGTTAGCCTTGATCCATGAAATTTTCTCTTGTTTCCTGCAGTGAGATGTACTTTTATTATTATTATTATTATTATTATTATTATTATTATTATTATTATTATTATAGGAAACTATGAGTGGTCCCCGCTGGAGAGTATATTGTTACTATACATCCAAAGAATCCCAGCGGGGGCCATATTATAGCTCAAGAAAACCATAAAAAAAAAAAAAAAAAAAAAAAACGGAATACAGATTACCGAAGCAAAAAACTATTTATCCCTCTTTTAAATTTAAGCAAATTTTCAGCATTGACACCATTATTTGTGAATTCATTCCACAATTTAGTAACAAATACAACAGGTTGAAGAGGTGTGAAATACTGGAGGAACACGTACGACTGACTACAGTCCCTGACAATAGCGACGCCCCTCGCCTTGAAGTACACTGAACCAGAAGCACAAGCTTTTGTTTCCATACTATGATCATTTTCATATAATTAATTTATAACCAACTCTGCCTCCTCTCACCCACACTGAAGCAGTGGCTGCGGGTTTCGTATGGGTCAAGGAGAGGGGCGTCGCTATTGTCGGGGACTGTACAGTACTTGATAATGTTAAGCTGTGGAAAAGGCTTGGGAATAACACACGCCCTCAGTTGATATCTGTATAGCCTCTCTCTCTCTCTCTCTCTCTCTCTCTCTCTCTCTCTTCTGTAACGTTGTCTCCTGGGTGAGCACGAAAACAGGAAAGAGTATAGAGTTGACCTTTCTTGCTTTGCCTTGGCTGCAATATTCTATGGGCTAAGTTCATTCTTTATATATCGTGTTAATAATCTTTCACACAGAATAACATCCATTCCACGGCTATTCTCTAGGGCTACAAGTAATTAAACTAAATATAGTTACTGCTGCCTTGGTCTCAAAGGATAATTTGGCTACTGTTTGATATAAAAATTTTTAACTCTTGACACGAAAAACCGCATGGTGCAAAACAGAGAGAGAAAGAAGTATGAAAATGTAGTAATTCTTGGTTTAATTAAGAGGAGCGGATGTGACGTTACTTTCGAGTCAGATTGTACATGAGGGGTTGGACAGTTAGATAATCCCTTTTCCTGTATTTCCTCTGTTAACATCAGTAGAGCCGAGGAGTGAGTCCAGAGTGCTTGTGACCAAACAGCGATTCAAGTTGTACCACTGTCGATGTACCATTTCTATAATCCCGGCCTCTTCCATCAGGTGGGCGCCTGTTCGTAAATCATCATTGAACAGGGTGTGAACAAAGGGTAAGAAAATTTGGTCCAGAATCTACAGTAAAGATGAAGTTTTTAAGTTAACGTTAAGTCCTGCAGCTCACAGCCTGTATATTAAGGACATGTTACCATCCACGTCAAGAAAAAGGCATAGATAGATTGGGTATAATTACCAAAATTGGTAGCTTGGGTAAGGTAAAAGTTTGCTAAGGGACCTGTGAAGTTTTCGTCGAATTGGAGACGAGACTAGTTATTCCTCTAGTCGAGACTAACCGAAACAGGCTCCTTCAGTAAGTTTATGTGCTGATGTGTGTGGATTTTAATTTGCCAATATAATCATATGGTCTGATCATTAGCGCTAGAGGAAACAACCAAGTAAACATAAAATATTTTTCTCTCTTGTAACTCTAGAGGCAAAGACAAACCCGAGAGAGGACATGAATAACGACGACGACGACGACGACGACGACGACATGCAACCGATTATTACAGTCGTCGCCAAATTTCCTAGAAATTTTTCTCAATCCTCCTAGCCGGATCTTGTAGGAGGCCATTTCACTCGTCTCTCATATCTTTCACAATTTATCTATTAAATATAATGAGCACCCAGCAGTATGAAGAGCACAGAGATATGTTGTGTTCAGTGATATGTAGCTTCCTCTTAGGCTACGTTGACACCAACAAGTGAGTCGCGTCGCGTCAAGTCAGTCTCAACAACAATCTCCGTACCCACCGACTGCGTCAGCCCTAGCCGCGCCAGATTTCAAAGATAATGGACATATTTTCTCGCGCTGAAGTAGTTGTTCTAATACTCCGTATTAGGAGTAGTAGTTGGTTCTGGGATCATTTTGGTTAATGGCCTACGTACAGTACATGCAGTTATAAACTAAAAGACAAAAAATTCAATATACATTAAAATGATTAGAGTGCAGATATAAATTAAAAGATTGAATAGATGTGTAGTCCAAAATAATTTTACTTTTCAGTGACAGTCGGTTAAGGATCTTCAGAGTTCAACCTCCACACCTGTACCAAATCTATCCAACCTCCACACCTGTACCAAACCTGTCCAATCTCCATACCTGGTTACCCTCAACTTTCTCAAGACAAGACAATATTGAAACTAATGGCAAAATTTCAAATGATACTATCCAAAAGACGTAAGTACAAAATTAGTTAAAGGTCATGATACATTTTTGGAAACATGAAATAATATCACCAGAGAAATGGGCTATTCTCTTTGTAAAATGTGTATCCCTCAGCAGAACAGCAAATTCCTATCCCCAGAATCTCCTACATAAAGTGAAATGGTTCCTCTTGAGTGTCACAATTAATTATTTTGATACGAGCACATCGAATGTCATCTTGGTTATTGAAAGAGGTCTTGAAACGTTGTCAATAAAATGACTCCTCCTCATACGTTGTTGTCCTTAATCCAGCACTTATCTTCTCTAAATAATCTTGGGTTAACCGCTATTGATAGTTCAGTGCGTTAGACATATATAATAAATGAAAGGGAAGATAACATTATGATAAAACTGTGTGGTGGTGGATGGTAGGGTAGTGTGTATTTTTTCTTCTCACAGGATTAATTATCAAAAGGGTAACTCACCTTCCCTTCTTTTCCCGTCCCAGCTCTTGGTCGTCTACTATTGGGGGCATTGTTTCTGTTTCTTACTCTCAAACTTGTTTATGACCTGGTTACTCTGAGATCCAACGTGCCCACGCCACTCTACCCAATGCAACAGCAACACCTGCCTCAAGGCGAAGGGCACGAGGTTAGCTGGGGTGCAAAGTGTGAGGTTCTGGGCAATAGAGCAAAGGAACATTCCCAGCGGAAGGGAAATATTACCACTAAAATTGAGCTGGAAGCAACCGTAAAGACTATTGTTGAAGATCAAGGCAACACAGGCGTCATAGAGGATGTAGCGAAAAGGAAAGAGACAAAAATTAGAGTAGGAGGAGAGAAGAATATAAAAAATGATGCAGTGCAACACCCAGAGGATACAGGAAAAACTTCCCGACAAAAATATACACAAGTAAGTGCGAGACAGCAGAATACAGATATAATTGTGTGTATGTGTGTGTGTACGGTTTGAATACGAGTACTGTCAACTTTTTTTTCTTTAATAAGTTGTAGACTGTGCAGTAATTGAGAAAGTAAACATAGTCACATACAGCAGGGTGAAATTATTATTCATTTTCTTCTGCCTGCGATAATCAATCATAATCAATCCATGAATAGTTTCAGTGTAATACATTATCATTCCCCGGGAAGCGATGTTGTAGTCCAGTAGCATGTGTACAAGTCTCGAAAGTTATTATCCTCCAAACTACTAGGTCATACCTCTCCCTAACACGAATAATAATATTCTACTGTTAAGTAGAAGTGTTACACAATGCTGGTTATGATAAAATTGTGTAGTGTGCACTGTGGGGCTTGAACCTGCCACCCATCAGGTTGGCTGCACACTTCAGTCACCACAAAAGGATAAGAGACCAACTTACCTCAAGGACCCTAAGGAATTTATCCTGTCACTACTTCAAGTATTCACCACCTAACTAAATTTCAACCGTCCAATACAGTAGTAAGCAAAGCCATACTTTGTCCCTACATGCAGCTCATTGAAACTGTAACATAAGTTTTCCTATGTATGGAAGAAGTTACTTTTTAATTTCCTTACTTGCAGCCATCACCGACCTTCATCCCCGACCAGCCTGACACCTCCCCCCTGGGCTGCCCACCTGACATCCCCAAAAGGTTCCTCATTGAGGAGGCAGATTATTGCCATCAGCGTCCTGGGCTGCAGATCATTGCCTACGTCCACTCCTCCATTGACCGAGTAAGCCAAAGGAACCTCACCAGGACCACCTGGGCCACCGCCTCAGCCTATGACATGGGCCAAAACAGTGTTAATATTGGTGTTGTGTTCATGGTGGGTCGAGCCAAGAACAGTCACCAGAGACAAATTATCCAAGAGGAGAGTCAACGCTACCATGACATTGTACAGGTGAGTTGTCATGGTTATTATGGTGCCATCATTGGCCTTGTAAATGTTTATATCTTTATTGTAACTGTATTAACCTAACTACAAACACTAACTGTGGTGTTGTTATAATGGCAGGGGGACTACGGTGACCACTACCGCCTGCTGACCTACAAGGGGCTGGCAGGACTCTACTGGATCTCCCGCCACTGTGCTCACGTCCCCTGGACCCTCCACTCTGATGATGACACACACATTGATATCTTCCTCTACCATCGGGCACTGAAGGAGTTGGACGATGAAGCAAAGAAGATGTTCATCTGTAGCCACATGTATGGTCCAGTGCTCCGGTCAGGAAGGTGGAAGGTGCGCTATGAAGAATATCCACAGGATAAATACCCTCTGTACTGTTCCGGGGGTGTCTGGTTCTTGCAGACTAAGTTGGTCCCAAAGTTACTAGAGGCTTCTAAGTCAGTGCCCTTTTTATGGGTGGATGATGCATATATAACTGGAGTCTTGGCTCAGAAGGCTAGACTTAAACAGTTTCCTTTCCAGAAGTATTATGGAAAACCTGAGCCTAAGTTAGAAAAATTAGGAAAAGAAGTTGCTTGGTTTGTCAAGTCTGTACCACGTTGGGTTTGGTGGAATGAGATTGTTAAATATCACAGAAAATACTCCATGCACAACCCTGCCACACTATTTCCACATGGTAATCATGTAAGATAACTATAATTCCATAAAAAAAAAGATTAGATTTGAAGATGTTAGAAGACTGCCCTAGGTCTGGAAGACCCTGTAGGATGAGGGAGAGGGTGATTGAGAGGTGGGACAGCACTCACAAGGGAAAACGAAGGACAAAAGAGACGGATGATAAATTTATAAGGAACCATAAGGATTGAGATGGTACGTTAAGTTTTGTATTATAATATTGAAGCGCTTGTTGCCTTAGCCTAACGACATTAATAGATACAATAACCGTAGGACAATATTAAATTGATTGAAATAACCTATATACAGTAGTATATAGTTTGTTTGTTAATTTGCTTGGCTCAATATAATGTCATCATCTCTCAATAAATTTTTACCAGATTTGGCAGAGGTCCAGACGCATCCCGGAATAATGCATGATCAATGAAAATAAATCAGGGTCTGCAATCCTTTTGAGGTAGGCCTACTACTATACGAGGCCCTCAAACCTGTAAAGTAGTTTATTAACACAGAAAAAATTAACTTTCTATCATGATATTCTACGACAAACATTGAAACCGGGCACCAAAATGTCCATAAAGAATAAATATATTGTATTAAAAAACTGGCATCTGTGCAATCAAATCTGCTATGGGACATTACCAAATGACAATCTCTTCAAAGTCAGTGCACTTGTCTCTCAAAATCTGAGCCAAGGTTATGTTATAATAACTTTTAGTTCCAAGTTTAGACCCTGAAATGCAGTATAAAAATTTACTATGAATAGGTATGTAATAGCCATGGGGAGCATGAGCATCTAAGGAAATGGGAATTTGATGATGAGCATTGATTAGGGTTAAGGGTGACTATAGGTTGAGGTGCAAGAAAGAATTGGGTTTTCAAGAGTCCCATATTGTGATTTGCAGTTAACGCTGTACCCCGATTGGTAAAGAATAGTCTTGTTATAATAGGATGGTCTGTTTTGTGTGTATATAAATTGTATAAAGTATATTTATTTATTTATTTATTTATTAGCGGTAAAACAAGATTATCAATCTCGTAAAAGGATTGAAGTATGTTCCTAACACAAGAAAAATAACTGACGTTTATTTAGCTTTATTGTCTCTCTCAAACACTGGGTCAAAGACCCATACTCCACGGCAACATTGTTCAAGCATGATATACTGTGATGTTTCTTTCATATATCAGAAGTGGGTAAAGAAACTTGTGCTTCTAATCTGCAATGTTGGCTTCCTCTTCAAGAGGTCAACTTTGCTCTATTGTCAGATTTCTAGTCAGTTATTGTCATTACAAACAATACTAAAATTTTCCTTCAATAATTCCTTGAGTTCTTTACCCAACAGTAAAAAATCTTTTAAAATACTGTATCAAACAGTTCAGCCTTTTTGGATAAAATGCTGTAATTCAATTACATTAAAAATATTATAAAAAGGTGCATTTGAAACTGCATGAGTTTTCACACAGTGAGGCAAACTCAAAGATGAGATCCCTAAGCTGAAAGATTTGTCTGGTTTACAACTACACCTTTCCACATCACAACATAAGGAAAAAATGACCACAGCTAGTCTGATATACAGTAATGTTATGCACTTATTTCTTACAGAAAGACATTAAATATATTGTTTTCTCCAAACAAATTATAGTGTACACAGGATCTTCCCCTTCTGGAGGAGTGGCACATTGAGATTAAGTGTGCAGAACATCCTCTAATTTCATTGTTGTTTCAATAAAGCTGCATTCCCTTATTAATATATAAAAAAAGATAGGAATTACTACATTGATATCTAAGCCTCAAAGTATATTTTGATATTATTTCTTTTCCAATATTGGATCTTTGGAATATTTTCAGTAATTTTGATCATAATCTAACTGTATACTCTTAGCTATTCTTTAAGTATTTATAATGAAATAAAAAAATGGCTGCTTAACTAGTTCAGCTTTCTTCTATATAATTATCTAGTTGTTGAAGCTGTTCTACTCGTTCTTACCATGAGGCAGGCAAGAGGACCTGATGTCATTTGTGCCATTATTTTTTCAGGATGTAAAGCTTTACTTCTGATGAAAGGACAGGATGGATGGGGAGGCTATGCATATATATTTATATATTTATATATATGTATATATATTTTGTTTTCCTACCAGCAAATTAATGAAAGAACTGTGCCTACTTGGAATAAACTGTAAGAGATTGCCAGTAGCCTCTATATTTATATTTATAGAAGTTTGAGGTTATAAAATAAAATAGAGGTATTAAATAACATCCTATCAAATGTCACAAAATGCACATATGTACTTTTCTTCATATCCACTGTATGGAAGCTGATGCCTTCCTTAGAAACATAACACTGAAGAACAAACTCTACAAATAATAATAATCTTATTCACTGAAAAATGTAAATGCACTCTTAAACTAAGGAAGACAATACCACTCTCAACTAAAAGTTAAATAAATGTAGAGTGATAAAGGTACTTGTACTAACTTTCAATAAGGATAAACTATTCCTTTTACAAAAGAAGCACCAGTTAAGGGAAGTGCTCAAACTGTAGGCATATTTTAAGAGCCTGCAAAATGCTATACGTATATACATAAACAAAGAGTGATAATTTTGTTTCCTTTCAAATACAGTACTGTACTAGGTTATGTATATTTTACACACATATTTTCCTGCACTGTGCAGCACAAACAGACACATGACACCATCTCATCACCTGTGGTACTGTATACAATGTACACATATGGTACTTTTGCCACAAGTTTAGCACTCCCCTCAAACACTTTATTAGCTTGATTATAAATCTCATGATTCAAAATCTCTCACAAGCTGTGGGAGTGACTCAAGTTTTATCATAATAAAGATTAGTAAACAAAGACAGGCTCAGCTAATGCCATAGACTAGCTACATTATCTAAGTTGTATTACCAGCCTAAACCATCTTCCCTATGCTAACATTTTGATGATGTTTTTTCTACATGTGGACAGGCCAAAGTATAATTAACTGGCAGTTTACAAATCAAATTAACCTAGAAATGTCATACACACGTATGCTTCCACAGATGACTCATGAAATATAAATCTGATGCCAAAACGAGCAAGTCACTGATGAGCAACGTACAGTTGTACCCAAGATAATAAACACTTGCACACAACAAGCACTACAAGCCAATTCCAGCTGTCAAACCACATCAAATTCCATTCCATTCTCACTCAGAAGGTCTTCAGAGATCTAAGAAAAATTCAGCTCCATTTTCACTCCCTGATTCCAGAGATCTTAAGCTGCTCTGGCTCCTTCATCGTGCCTGACAGTGCTTCCTTACACTGACACTGTACTGCCTGCTTGGCGTGTACTTCATCCTCGTGCTCGACTCCTTGGTAGCGGACGGCATCACACCGAATGTCCACACACTAATAATAGGCTCAACAACATATGCCGTCTCGTTGCCTTCATTGGGCATCCACTGCATGGGGCTTAAAGGCGCACACTAAATAACAAAACCAGAGCCGTCTTTCATTTTCTCCAATCCAGGGTGTTGATGGAGCCACAGGCACACAGACACACAAAAAAGGTTATGGTCCTAGTTTTTTACAGGGTTGTTGCTCGCTCCAATAGTTCGCCAATGAATTTCTGTAAAAGAAGAAAAATATTAATGCGAGATATATTGGCGTAACTGGAGAAGATTTGAAATATATATGGGAAGATTTTATGAGTTAAACAGCTGGTTCTGAGAGAATATTATGAGGTCCAGGGTAAACCAATAACTCTACACATTAATGGTACTTAAGTCAAACACTGAAACTACTGTATTACAAGCAATGTTTAACTTTATACTGATATATTGATGATTGCAGCAGAAGGATGAGAGGGTACTTAGAAAACTCTTAAATATAAATTGAAAGACCAATTAGTATTTATCATAATTCATTTACTGTATACAGTTGTGCCTATAATCAAGTTGCATAGGCTATGTGTATAAATTTTTGCTTGTAGTGCCGTGACCCTTGGTAGTAAGACTGAAACTCATAATCATGTGCTGGGACATCATTAAATATTCTGTACAGTTGTATGTATGACTTTGAATGTAAATGCTAGGTAGAAGATGCAAGGCTAACTCCAGCATAGATAATACTTAAGTGATATGCTAATACCATACAGTACAGAATACATATATATATATTGGATAAATTCTTCAAATCATTCAATGCATAGTAGATAACTGATGTGTATATTTCATCATCAAATATAACCAATCCATTACCTCAACTTTATCCTTCCCTTGCTTACAGTCAGCCAGGGAGTCCCATAAATATTTCTTGCGTTTTAGTTCACCATCAACATCCAGCAACTCATCCAGGTCCAGCTCCTTTTCCTCGTTCTTTCCCTCCTGTAAAATATTTAGTAATTATCGTACTGTACATTATTCTAAAGAAATATTATGGTTTTAAGGCTTGACCCTTCATGTCTTTGTAGGATAATGATTTGAGGCTTCTATTGATTTGTAAGCCACATATTTAACATTACAAATGCTTCTTGGTCCAGTACTATTTGAAACCTAAAACTGTACGTGATCTACACAAAATCTATGAAGTTGATTTTCTTAGGTTTGGTAAAAGCGTCTGTAGCTAACAAAAACACACACATGGAATCTAGGTTGTTCTTATTACTACAGTTGTGTGTTATTGTGGTAGTAAAGGAAAAACTAATCTATTGTACACTCTTCTTCCCCAAATGGTGAAAATATATGGGAATTGTGGAACATAGAATACTGTTGTATGGATGAAAAATATACGAAGGAAAATGCAAAGGAAGGAAAGAAGATAGGTGAGGTGAGGTGAGATGAGTAAGTAAGAAATGGAAGGGATGGAGAGAGTTTAGTGAGTAGGAGTAGTATAGTCTCTTTAAGTGACACCACTCAGGTGTGACAAGAGTCTGCTGCTCCCTGCCTGCAACAGTTGGTCCTCATGCTTGCCCTGCTTCACTCACCTCCCGTGTGTATACTCGTACCCTGCCTCATTTCCTTGCCTCACTCACCTCTCACATGTACAGTCAGCAGCATAAGTTCGCTTCATTTCTACCTACAGTACTTAAGTATGAGCCTAGTGTGCTGTACGTAACACTATTTAAATATAGTGATGACAGACATACTTCTCATATGGTGAATTACATATGTTGTTAGAATTGAAACTGGTTCTGAGTGTAACTTTATCTGGTCAAAATAGCATTAGTAAGTACATGGGATGGACGTGTATTTATGCTGCCAGCTGTACACTCTCCCTGCCTCGCTCACCCCCCCCCCCCCTGTGTATACTCACCCTGCCTCATTTCCTTGCCTCATTCACCTCTCACATGTACACTCTACCTGCCTCACTCACTTCCTATGTGTATACTCTCCCTCCCTCATTTGCCTCATCCATCATCATCCTTACCTCAACTGTCATCATTGCCTCACATGTCCTCCTTACCTCACCCATCATCCTGACCTGACCTGTCTTCTTACTTCACCTGTCCTACACACCTCACCTGTCCTCCTTACCTCACCCATCATCCTTACCTGACCTGTCCTTCTTACTTCACCTGTTCTCCTCACCTCATCTGTCCTCGCCTCACCTATCCTCCTTACTTCACCTACTCTCCTTACTTCACTTGTCTGCCTGGCACTCTTCACTACATTTGTCTGCCTGGCACTCTTCACTACACTTGTCTGCCTGGCACTCTTCACTACATTTGTCTGCCTGGCACTCTTCACTACTTTTGTCTGCCTGGCACTCTTCACTACAGTTGTCTGCCTGGCACTCTTCACTACATTTGTCTGGCCTCTCACCCACACTCAGGTTTAGTGTGTCAAGCTAAAGTGTCAAACCAAAGTTTGGTGCACTGATTTTGCCATCTGGAGAACTCTTTCTGAGAGATATTTGTTCTTTTATGGCCAAAGCTTGTTTTCTTCAGAACTACAGGGATTGTCTAATGGAACACACTAATGTATACACTACATATGTGACTGCAATTAAAAAATATAGTCTCGAAGAAATCTGCAAGTGGTGAAATGTTAAAGTATTCATCAGTTGAAGTGGAGTTGCCCTCCTCTTCAACTAGCAACATAAATGAACGCATGTGTATACAATCAATAACAGGCTGGGGAGACGCTTATTATACCTCTCTCCCACTCTCATTCCGGCCTCTCCCTCACTTCACTTTCTGTCTCTCACTGTTTCTGCCACGCTCTCTCTCTCTCTCTCTCTCTCTCTCTCTCTCTCTCTCTCTTTACCTTTTTATGCATCTTTCACCTTGCCTTTCTGTCTCTCACCCTTTCTGCCTCTCCTCGCTCTTTTCTATATATATACAATTCTCTTCTGAAACACCTGATAATCTTTTGTTTTGAA
Organism: Petrolisthes cinctipes; assembly: GCA_033782935.1. Lineage (NCBI taxonomy): Eukaryota > Metazoa > Arthropoda > Malacostraca > Decapoda > Porcellanidae > Petrolisthes > Petrolisthes cinctipes. The sequence goes on from JAWQEG010002472.1 coordinate 101,903, forward strand.
GTGAAAAACATAAAGAGAAATATATGGCATGAAGAAGGGTAGAGTGTTGGAGAGGGAGGGACAGAAGTAAAGGTTATAATATGAGAGTTCTATAAATAAGCTTGGTACTATCTACTCCTCACCGGTGAAGGAAGGGTAGAGTGTTGAAGAGGGAGAGACAGAGGGAAAGTTCTATTATTAATCTTGTTACTATTTACTCCTCACCGGTGAAGGATAGAGTGTCTGTAGTTGGTCGAACATCCACATCTCCACCCCGAGACGCTTCCTGATGAGTGACATCTGGTGGGCACCGTACTTGGCCGTCAGGTACTTCTCCTTCCTCTCCTTCACCTCCCCGATCTGGGCGAACTCCACGTGCAAGTTGCCTCTGGGGGGACCACCACGCCCTCTGTCTGGGGACCCGCTCACCACTGGCTGCCGGGAGGAGTACGAGGCCACGCCCACCTCCATCTTGCTCTGAAAGGTAAAAAAAGATAGGTTACGTTTACGGTTCTCAATATCGCGTTTCCTATTTATTTTTTTTTTATTATATTATTATTATTATTATTATTATTATTATTATTATGTGGTTGATAGTGTAAATTTTCAATATGTATGG
>JAWQEG010002473.1:2500-5000 GCA_033782935.1 Petrolisthes cinctipes
TTCTACATTTCTTTTTACTACATCTGGCATCATCGAATCTCTCTAAAACTAAAATAATAATAATATAATATAGTTGAAGTTCACAGTGTTACCAGAACTAATCTTATAATTTGGGCAATAAGTTATCATCTTAATGGACCATGATTGTGATGTAGTCAGAAAATTAGAGATAAACGAGTCCTTCAAATATTGCCACGAAACACAAACTATATGGAAGAAGTTTGTTTCGTGGCATAGTCAGGAGGAATCAGAAGTCCCCCAATTTTCTTGTTCACGTTCACAGGGTCCTTAAGTTAACCAAAAAAAAAAAAAAAAAACAAAAAAAAAAATGGAGGTATTTCAGCAACTTTCAATTCTACACGATATTAGATTTGTCATAAAACCTCACCTCTATTTGAGCTGTTTAAATTCGTGTATATACATATTTTTTTTTCTGTTCATATATAAGACAACAAACAGACACATACTTTCCGAAAAAAACTATCTAATATTGGGTTTCTAAATCACACTACCGTATTCCACATTTCCCCACCAACACACACACCACTACCCCTTTCTTCTCCATCCCATATTCCCCCATCCACATATTCTCCCCTACATAAACATACATTCACCAACACACCATTACACATTCCCCACACACCACTACACATTTCTCCCCTACACAAACAAACATACATTCTCACCCCACACAAACACACACATCCACTAAACGCTATACTAAATATTTCCCCCCACCCCACAACCCCACAACACCAACACATTCCCTACCACACAACTACACTTTTCCCCAACACACTTCTAAATATTCCCCACCACACCACTAAATATTCCCTACCCCACCACAAAAATATTCCCCTGACAACACAATTCCCCACCACACTATTAAAATATTCTCCTCACTTCACATCTACTCACTTCCCCACCACACCATCAAATATTTTCCCCACACTACACAATTCCCCACCACACTACCTAATATTTTCCCCTCAATACCCACTTCCCCACCAACACACCACCAACTACTCCCCTCACAACACAATTCCCCACCACACTATCAAAATATTCCCCCTCACAGAGAATTCACAATCGTTCCCAGGAGATCAGAGGAAGGGAGGAGTTCTAAAGGGAGAGACGAAACTCCCGAGGGATGGAGGAAAGAAGACCTGGCGAGGGAGAGAGAGAAAGAGGAAGGAAGGAAGAAAGGATGTAGTTTCTAAAGACAGTACAGCAGCCTACTCGTGACGTCCACCATAACACTATATACTGCATATACTGCATTGATTCATTCCCTTATATAAGTGATGTGTATTTATATTGATGAGAAAACCGTTCAGATGTTTCAGTTCTGAGTGTTGGTAAAATCTGGAGCAACTGATTCTTCCAATTTATTCCAAGGCAACAGGACACCATTATTCTTGTCAATCTGGACCTGTTTCCTGGCATGCTTTGGAGGAATCAAGGTGCTATAAAAGAACGAAAAGTGTATTACTCCCTGAAGAACAAAAGATTCTCCCGCTAATCTAAAAAAAATTGCAATATACAGATATATATATTACAGTACCAGCGGCTGAGAATGGTTTGCATCGTGGGTCAGCAAGTCACACATTGATACATTATATAAAGCTCAGTGATTCCTCCAAAGTATACCAGGAAACAGGACCATATTAATGATGACCTGTTGTTGCTTGGAGTAGTATGGAGGAATCAGTTGCTCCAGATTTACCGACACTGTACTACCCACTTAATCCACGCTGTGTTTGAAATGAAAGACGAAAAATAAAAACACCTTCCGACTTAAGCTCTCTCTCTCTCTCTCTCTCTCTCTCTCTTCTCTCTCTCTCTCTCTCTCTCTCTCTCTCTCAATTTTTTTCCTCCTCTTCCTTCCTACACTTCCCCACTCCATTTATTTTTTCTTCTTCTTCTTCCTTCTCAACTGACATTTTTTCCTACCCATCTGCCTCAACCCAACCCAACCCAACCCGACCTAACCCAACCCAACCCAACCCGACTCACCTAACCCAACCCAACCTCACCCAGCCAGATCCGACCCAACCCAACTCGACCCAACCCAACCCCACCCATCCAAACCCAACCCAACCCGACCTCACCCAACCCGACCTCACCCAACCTCTCCCATCCAGACCTCACCCAACCCAACTCGACCCAACCCAACTCGACCCAACCCATCCCGACCCAACCTCATCCCGACCCAACCCGACCCGACCCGACCCGACCCAACCCCGTCTCTTCCCTGCAAGCAAGTCGAAGTAAGAGGGAAAAGTCCTGAGCTGTCTCCGGGAATAGCAAGAAGGAGCAGAGGTTACCGGGGAGGGAGGGAGAGAGGATTAGAGGGAGAAGAGAGAGTGGAGATTGTAGGAAAAGGGAGTAAAGGGAGAGGGAGAGTGGGGGAGAGTGGTGAGGGAGGGAGGGTGAGGGAGAGAGTGGAGATTGTAGGAAAAGGGAGTAAAGGGAGAGGGAAAGTGGTGAGGGAGGGAGA
>JAWQEG010002473.1:10000-25000 GCA_033782935.1 Petrolisthes cinctipes
ACTTCAGGTAGCCTGCTCGTACCTGTAGCAATGGCCAAACATGTTCTCTTAATGGGATAGTATACATTTGATAGACAGGAGCGCCTTGATTCCTCCAAAGTATGCCTTGAAACAGGACAAAATGGACAAAAATAATGGTGTCCTGTTGCTTGGAATAGTTTGGAAGAATCATTTGCTCCAGATTTACCACCCAAAACTCTGTGCTATATAACCCCTTAAGGACCCTGTGATTGTGTATTAAAATTGGAGGCTTCTGATTCCTCCTGAGTATCCATGAAACAAGCTCCTTCCATATAGGCTAGGTGGTGGGTGTTTCGTGGCAATATTTGAAGGACTTGCTTATCTCCAATTTTCTAACTACATCACAGGGTCCCTCAATTCAGATCTGAATTTATAATACTAAGCCTGCATATCATAGAGTGGTTCAGAAGCTTTAGGAATGTAAGCCATATTTCCCTTCAGTTGTTTTTAATCCTTTTTCGAGTCAATAATTATATTTGTACACCCGAGCTCGTAAATTCGCGACCACGTACTTAGATGTTTATGTCATTTGAGCTGGTTACATTTATTTGGTGAGGAATCAGAGTAGGTGGAACATAGTAGACTAAGTAGAGCGACATGATACAATCTTTCACCTACAATGACACCTTCCCCACACAGTGTTACCAGCTCAGATGACATAAACATTTAGGGACGTGGTAGCGAATTAACGAGCTCGAGTGTACATATATATACGACATTAGCAGATATTCCATTAAAAAAAAAATCTTATAACCCGTCCATTAAAGGGGAAATTTTGTGTTGGTAAATGTGGAGCAACTGAATCCTCCAAACTATTCCAAGCAACAGGACACCATTATATTTCTTCATATGGGTCTGTTTCCTGGCATACTTTGGAGGAATCAAGGCACACCAATATAACAAAAGTGAATTACCCCCTTAACGTTATAAAGAGTAATAAATAAAGGATGCAACGATTTATAGCATATTATGGTTCGTATGTTTTCTCCTGGTACAATTACTTAGAAGAAAAATATGAAGGAGTAAAGATGGAAAATGTATCTATGTCGCGACTACTGTATATATATATGTTTAATTCAGGGGGTATTACAGTGTTGGTAAATCTGGAGCAACTGATTCCTCCTAACTATTCCAAGCAACAGAATACCATTACTTATGTTCATCTGGTCCTGTTTCCTGGCATATTTTGTAGGAATCAAGGCACTGCAGTGTAACAAAATGTATACTATCCCCTTAAGGCGCTCCACTTCACCAAAAAGAGACTCTACCCTTATATATGTTAAACTCGTAGCCTATTTTACATTAGGCTAGTCTCTTGTCGATGCCAAATGATGTAGCCAACAGGACATTTATCGTTTTCATTTGTATTATTTCTACCTCTTTATTAATATTGTAGCTGTGTTCTCTAATATCCATGCAAACATACTTTCATTATTGAAAGATATTGACGGGCCTAAAGATAAATAAGTGACGAATTATGATATGTAAGGATTTGCCATGAGCATTCCGATATTCCCCACCAAAGCTTATGCGATTTAATTTATAAATATCCTTCATATTTATCTTGGGAACCTGATCTGGCCATAAAATTATACAATGTAATACGAGATAAAATTCGACCTTTCTTTCATTCGATATTTTTCCTGTCCCTTCATATTTACTTCACCAACGAGGTGAATGTGACGTCACGTTACGTATATATATATGTATGGGAGGAGTGCTTTGCAAAATAGGCTACAGGTATACCATTTAAGAGTATATTTAGAGCGACATATATGTATATTCCCTCTATACACCCGCATTGTTTTATGACAGATGCTCACATTTTTCTCAGGAGGAATGATACGATCCATATTTACAGTACATACAAACTAATAGCTTCGAGAAGTAATAACCAATCATAGCCTAGTAGGGTTGTGTTGGTATACTTGTCTAATATCACATGGCATTCCAGTACAGTCATGTCAAGTGACTGGAAGTACGGCCCTTTATGTTATTTCTTATTCTCTATTTTTTTTTTACATACCGTATCAAGTTATTTCTAGGAAGGAATTAGAGAAAGGGTACCTGCGATACACACACACACACACACACACACACACGTTTATACATTCATACAAATATGGGTTGGCTATATTTACTAGCAGGTAAACAAGCATCTGGCAATATAAATATAAAAACGCTCAACACGACAATACAGTTAACTAAACACTGATGCATAAACGACTCACGTGTACAACACATTTAGCATACCAACTACAAACTCTTATTCATTCAGTGTCAAAATAAAAATCTACGTAACTGCAATACAACATTACTATTAGGTTTGTTGCTATCCAATCATCGAGTCACTTGGTATATCATTCATTGCAGTACTTTCAGAAAAATAGCCTCTCTTTCCATATAGCCTGTGTAATATTTCCCGTGGCCAACTGTACAACGCATTTAGCTTACCTACTACAAACTAATATTTAATTCGTAGTGTCAAAATCGCACGAACTGTATTAATAAATTTCAGCACATGCGAATCAATTAACATTTTCGTCGCTCACCAGACACCTAACCTGACTGAAGAGGCAAAAATTACACATTTATCAGTTTGGGCAATTAAACCATAAAGCCTTCTCGGACTGAAAATAAAAAATAAAAAATTGTCAAGGGTATTTCTCAAACCTTAGAATATCATCATTGTACTACTATCCCTTTAACACCAAAATTTATTCATGAATCTTGTTCCACACCCATTTTTATTTATTTAATCATTAGGGAAGTATATGTTTCCGTACTTCCTACTCACCAATTTCCCCAAAAGAAAGACTGAAGCTAATTAGAGAGTCCCCCAATATCCACATAACCCTGCATAAAATATTTCAGTCTTAATTATGCGTTGTTGTGCAACTTACTCTTGATTCACAGTGTAGCCTACTGTATAATGTCTGCCTATTGATACTCTCCACATTTGTAAATCAATTTGACCTTTACATACATAGCCTTCATACATACTGAACATACATACCGGTACTATATATTCATACATACATAAACATATACAAACTATTATACATACAGCAACAATGCACTTCAAATACATACATTAATACACACATACCAGTAGGCTATTTACATATATACCAGGATACATACATTAATACACACATACCGGTAGGCTATTTACATACATACCAGAATACATACATTAATACACACATACCGGTAGGCTATTTACATATATACCAGAATACATACATTAATACACACATACCGGTAGGCTATTTACATATATACACACACAAGTCAGGAGGGGCCAGAATAGGGTTACGCAATGCAGCCCAACTTGATATGACTAAAGTTATAGGAATTCCTGCGTGAAATTAGGGTCTACCGACAAGAGCAGTGGCGTTGGTATGTTATCAACCACTAATTCTAAGTTACTCTTATCCTACTTATGGGACCCTGTGATATTGTCAGAAAATTGGAGGTATACGAGTCCTTCAAATATTACAACGAAACACCTCCTATAGCCTAATATGGAAGGAGCTTGTTTATTCCGTGGCATGGTCAGGAGGAATCAGAAGTCTCCAATTCTCACACACGATCATAGGGTCCTTAATTAAGGGGGTATTACAGCGTTGGTATAATATGGAGCAACTGATTTCTCCAAACTATTCCAAACAACAGGCCACCATTATGTATATTAATCTGGTCCTGTTTCCTGGGGCTTACTGTGGAGGAATTAAGGTGTCCCAATGTACCAAAAGTTTATTTAGGCTAAGCCCTATACCTTTAAACGTCAATGTGAGAGGATTCCATAGCTGTGAAAAAATTATGACTGAGACGAAAGTATACTGCGTTAGGCCAGAAAGACTGTAAAGACATTGTACGATAGGGAGAAAGATCCAGATAGGAAGGACTTATTTAGTATTCCACCAATGTTTGCTCCGTGGAGTGAATGCTGGATGGTTATAGAGAACAGAAAGACTGACTATATAGCCTACCGCAACATCTTCCATTAGGGTATGGTGCTTACAAAGATAGCATAGGCCTACTCGTTTGACTTGGTTTGGTTACAACTGCACACAACATACATGATATTATGGATAAACAACGTAAGAAAGTCACCTCACGTAAACGCCATAAAAGTAACGCTATGACACAAACAGACTTCGTAATTTTCTTAAGTAAAGTTCCGGAAAATTAGAACTAGTATTAGCATTACTTTTTGTTACAAATGTTATTATGAACTAAATCTATACTGTGCATAATGCCGGAAGATGAACTCATTTGCATTTAAACACACGGACGATACAAGACAGTTTCATCTTTCCCTGTAACACATCTATAAGTTATATCAGTTCGGGTGTACAGTACGTACTTATGACAATAAAAAAAAGAAAACCAATATAGGCTACTGACAAACAGGTTTAGTTTTTTGTCACAGGACCAACACTACGGCAAAGACTTTCTCGATATTGTTACCCCTGAGGATGTGGCTCCTTATCTAATATTGTTTTTTTTTTATGTGTGTGTGTGTGTGTGTGTTAAGACATTTCGTAACTCCTAATACTTAAAGACTAGTTTAGTGAAATGTGGACATAATCGCATAGCCTAATCTGCTTACTGTACCCTTCGCTAGGCTGTATAAGTCATGTGTCGTTTATTGCATTCTATTTACGACAACACACTCACTAATCAGCCTCTGGTACTTGATATCTATTCATATTATTTATTGCACATGCTGTACTATATCCAAAACTATTGTGTTAGGTCGTCAAGGACAGTGAAATGTGTCTTAATACCAAATATAAAAAATATATAAAAATACCTGCTTCAGTTACAGAAAAACAATCTGTAGGCAAAGAGTGTGTGGTGCCAAAAATAGCACCTGACGAGAGTGAGCGAGGTGCTGTGAGAAGCCTTTGTCCGCGAGTGCATTATTAATTATTTTGAAAGATGATAACGATGCTCACGATGATGGATGGACGGCATGGGATGGGATGGGGAGGGAAGGGGAGTTGCACAGACTGAAAATATATTAATTATTTCTCCATAACGTCTTCAACCGGTAATTTACTGTCAGTTGTTGTTGACAGTTGGAATAAAATATTATAGTAGGCTACACAAATGAGTGAATCTATTGCTCCTTCCTGCTTTATGCAAAATAATTGTAACCATCCTCAGGGTTTAAACAAATGAACAATAGTGACAATGACACTATTGAAGTGGAAAACAGAAGGCCGCGCAAGGCCTGAAAAATCTTAGCACGAGCAAAAAGGAGGGAGAACAAACACATACGACATTAAAGGAAAAGAGGAACAGTTAAAATATTGAAAGGGAAGCAACATTCCTTGATTAAAACAAAGTCTGTTTTCGGTATTGGTAGGAGGAATCAGTAGACGTTCAATTTACCAACAAGAGAATCCTTCCTTAAATAGGTATAAGAATAATGTTTAAGATACACTAACAAATGCAACTATTGCATTTTGAAGCTGAAAATGTACGACTGTCCTTCATTATACTCACATGTGATGATGAGGAGGAAGGCAGTGATGGTGCAGACGGTGAGGGATTCCAAGCTGGATGCTCCAGGCCACATGGTTTCAGATGTCTATCTTTAAAGTTCTTTAGTACTGTTATAATTCCACTACCTACACATACAGTAGGTTCGTCAGTAACAATCACGATCAGTTACTACCAAGAAAATTCTCGAGAACACATCCACAGGCGTATTGATTCTAAAATGTTTTAAACGGTGGTCTGGGTATTCGATAGGAAAGAGAGAAAAAAATAAGTGTAGCAAAAAAGTTTGATTGGTCCGCTGTAGAAGGCAGCACGAGAATGGCTCAGGCAAGCGTGCAAGACTCCCCGGAGCGAGAAGTGACAACACCCTCTCCCAGTAAGAGCCCACACCACACTACTGACTAGGCTACTGGAGTCTGGACTGGTTGATAGACTGTGGTTGTTGAAGCTCCTCCCTCTATGGCCCCTTGCCCCTGCGTCAACCTCAACTCCACTCTGTTCCCACCGGTCTATTCCCTCGAAGAGAAGATAGGAAATACCAGTGATGTAACTCTTATATGACCATCCCCGTCCACCAAAAAAAATAAAAAAAAAATAAAAAAAATAATAATAGATAAATAGATAAATATATAATAGATAGTCTAAAATGATCCTAACTACATAGTGCCTCAATCACATATATTTTGTAGTACTGTAATAATTTTAAAATGAAACTTGACCTAAAAATTTAGTTCATTTCTGTACCGATAAGATTAACAAAACATCTCAAATTCGCCCTTGTTCGTATGTTTGCATTTCTGACCTCGCCAAAATGTTTCTGGCTCATTTCAAAGCAGTGCACAATTTTCCAACCATTGAAGTTCGAGTCAAAATTAAGGCTTCGATGCAGTGTCAGGTTATTATTTATTTTTATTATATATTTTTTTCTTGTCACAAATAAACGTTCACGAAGAAATATTTAACTTTGGAGTGAACGTAACTTTGATAAATACGGGCCCTGGTGGTGATATTATTTGTTCCTAAATTTTCTTTGTTTTCATTTTTTATTCTATTTTTTTTTTTAGAGAGAGAGAGAGAGAGAGAGAGAGAGAGAGAGAGAGAGAGAGAGAGAGAGAGAGAGAGGCTTATTTTTATTTTTAGGAGATATCGTCTGTCTCTTTTGCTCAATGACACAGATGTGAAGCTTTGTGAAAATGAACGAGAAAGAAGGAAATTGATGAAATACGATATGGTTTATATTAAGAAGTTTATTATTCTAGAACCCTGTGATCGTGTATGAGAATTGTTGGCTTCCGATTCCTCCCTACTATACCACAAAACAGGCTCCTTCCGTATAGGTGGTGTTTCGTGGCAGTAATTGAAGGACTCATTCATCTCCAATTTTCTGACTACATCACAGGGTCCCTTGAGCAACAATATTACAATCTTCTCTTCTTAACGTGATGCTAACACTGTCAAACTCGGGGAACGCACATGTAACGTCTGGTACTGTACATTAGAGTGCCTAGATTCCTCTAAAGTATGCAAGGAAACAGGACCAGATTGACAAACATAATGGCGTCCTGTTGCTTGGAAGAGTTTGGAGGAATCAGTTGCTCCATGCAGAGTTACGAAGTGGAGCGTCAGGGGTATTATTGATTAAGGGAATCTTTTCTTGTGGGTGTTTAGGAGTTTCAACAGTCCTCTAAAAACGTCCTTCACACATGTAGTTGAATAGATGTCGTGTCATGAGTGTAGTAAGTGTCTGAGTCAAGCCAGGTGAGGTCAGCGGTGTGTAGAGATGAGGTCAACTTTGTGTAGAGATAAGGTCAGCGATGTGTAGAGATGAGGTCAGCGGTGTGTAGAGATGAGGTCAGCGATGTGTAGAGGTGAGGTCAGCGGTGTGTAGAGATGAGGTCAGCGGTGTGTAGAGGTGAGGTCAGCGGTGTGTAGAGATGAGGTCAACTTTGTGTAGAGATAAGGTCAGCGATGTGTAGAGATGAGGTCAGCGGTGTGTAGAGATGAGGTCAACTTTGTGTAGAGATAAGGTCAGCGATATGTAGAGATATTGTCAGTTGTGTGTATAGATAAGGTCAGCGGTGTGTAGAGGTGAGGTCAGCGGTGTGTAGAGATGAGGTCAACTTCGTGTAGAGATAAGGTCAGCAATGTGTAGAGATGAGGTCAACTTTGTGTAGAGATAAGGTCAGCGGTGTGTAGAGGTGAGGTCAGCGGTGTGTAGAGGTGAGGTCAGCGATGTGTAGAGGTGAGGTTATGTGTGGTTAGAGGTGAGGTCAGCGGTGTGTAGAGATAAGGTCAGCAGTGTGTAAAGATATGGTCAGTTGTGTGTAGAGATAAGGTCAGCAGTGTGTAGAGATGAGGTCAACTTTGTGTAGAGATAAGGTCAGCGGTGTCAGCAGTGAGGTCAGCGATGTGTTGAGGCATAAACCCAGTCATACACCCAGGACGGCAGAAGGGTAGCCACGGCCACCCTAATACGAGTAAGACCATCCATAGGCAGGTAACGCGACCTTGGGTACTTCTCCATCAGTGCCGCCGTCATCGCATCAATCACAGGTCCAACGTCACTATTCTGCACCACCACACACACACACACACACAAACATTTGGGTAGTGAGTTTATTAGCTTCGTATTTGATTAGATAGCTGATTAGTTGGTTATTTGGTTGCATAGTTAGTTCTTGAATATGTTAATATTTTGATTAGTTGGCTGACTAGTTGATAAGTTAGATGGTTGGTTATTATCCCAGACTGAAAAATACACATCATACCGTTGACAATACTACTACTAATAATATACCTACCCCACACTTGGCGAAGGAAACCATTTGGTTGACCTTGGAGTCGAAGTAGTGCCGAGGGAAGTCTTGCTTGAGGTCCTCATCCATCTCAGCCCACATGGCCTCACCTGCCTTCTTCACATTCTCTACAGTGTTGATGTAGGTTGCTGGGAGTTAAAAAGGGATAATTAATGTACTGCTTAACCGAAAATAAAAGATCCTTCCTGTACTCGTACCAAACTAGATCAGCACCAACAGTTAGTAACAATTTTCATGTTCATATGTACAGTATAAGTATCAATGATTCACTGCAGATAACACCATCATTACACTAGGCTATACAGTGCACATAGTATGACAATTTATATATTTTTTATTGTTAAGGTAGGCACTCACCTGCCACGAAGTTTCCAGGCTCTAGTAGAGACACCTTCACTCCCCAGGCTCTCATATCCTGTCTGCACAATGGCAAAAGTTCATTACTTAGTGTAAATTTGTCAAAAGTATATTGTCTTCTCAGATACCCCTTGAACAGTGAAGCATGTATTTATTATTATTCCCAGATAGGCTGTCCTACTATATCCTATACCCTCTCAGTGTTCATTTTCCCTTCCCCTATTCTCTCTGCAGCTGCAATACATAAGACACATATTAACAGTAAGAGATAATACAGTTCTGTTTGCTGTATTTTGAGTTCAATTGTCCTGACCTGACCTGACCTTTGAATTTGTTAGTTCTAACCTAACATAACTTTTAAATTTGATTGTCCTAACCTGATATGACTTTTGAATTCGGTTGTCCTGACCTGATCTTGCTTTTGAATATGTTTATTTTGACCTGATCGATCTGACTTTTGAATGTTTGTTCTGATCTGACCTGATTTTTGGATTCTTTTACTCCGACCTGACCTGAGACAGTCGGTGAAGCCCTCGACGGCGAACTTGGATGTGACGTAGGGAGACCTCATAGTGTTACTCATCCTGCCGTACATACTGCTGATGTTCACCACACGACCTGCCACCAACACCACAACATCAACTATACATTATGCTATTCACATCAAACACAAAAAGAGACGATTAACAAAAGAGCTAATATCTATCTCTGCTGACGAAGGAGGAAGGTCCTGACGACACCTATCGTCCTAGAATGTCTATGACCTTCAGCAATACAAGTAGACAGACTCGAGGATAGACAACAAAAGTCACTCTAACAACTGTAGCATGTCCATGTAATGAAGATATGTAAAGATTAGGTTTGTAAGGATTTGTAAGGATGTGTTGGAAATTGGCTACAATATATTCAGGTGAAATGTAGATTTGGAGGAATAAATGGGGAGAAAGCGGGAAAAACATATGAATTTAGTTTCATTTTCCTTTACAACAACACAACAACAACAACAACCACTAACTAACCCTGAGCTCTTCTGATGAATGGAAGGAAGGCCTTGGTGGCAGCAATGGTACCCAGAGTGTTGACCTCCAATAACTTCCTGAAGATATTGTCACTGACCCACTCCACCTCCCCAAAGGTTGACACCCCTGCGTTGTTCACCAAGCCCCACAGCACCTCTGTTGATACGTGGCAAAACTCGGGTAAAATATAATCTCAACCACTTGGATAGTACAATTTTAATTAAGATGCATTTCCTGTGTATATGTGTGTAACTCAGAGATTGTATAAACAGTGCAGCTCTTCCTAGTAGCCTTCAAGTATGTGTGTTTGTGTGTGTGTACTCACCTCCAGTAGGAATAATGTCCTTGAGAGCCTTTGCTGTAGTAGTGAGTTGAGTGTGTGAAGTGACGTCCAAGTTAAGGACAGTAAGACGGGAAGAAGCTGAACCCTTCAATTTTTTGGCGCCATCACTCTCCACATCCAGACATCCAGCTACCACACGGAACCCCTAACAATATTGTTAAAACTTTAGTACGAGTCGCAAAATAGAAGAGGCAAAATTTATTAACGGTAGCCTGTTTTTTTTTTTTTTTTTTTTTTTTTTTTTTTGTCACATTTGGGAAAATGTAATGAATATTCAAAAAAGCCATTTGATTAAAATAACCCCTGGTAGTAGCGGACAAGACTTTAATCGTAAACTGCACTATAAACAATCGAATACCCACCAGTTTGTCCAAGTGGAGGGCAAGGGCGAAACCGAAGCCAGTGTCACACCCGGTGATGAGGACAGTCTTACCCGCTGGAGACACCTGGCAACCACAACAACAAGATTAATAGTAGAGATCTAAACACTGCAACAAAACAGATCCAATATTCTTATAACAGATCCAAAACAGATTCAATACTCCTATAACAGATCCAATACTCTTATAACAGATCCAAAACAGATCCAATACTCTTAAAGGTCTGCCAGCTGTTTTCTAGTATGGAGTGGATGAATCGGTGTTATTGTTATGATAAAACTCACAACATTACGTAGACCATAATAGCAAGTGTGTAATGATGAATTGAGTTAAGGATATTTACCTTGAGTGATGGGAGTAGGATGCAGACAGCTGAGGTGAGGGCCCACAGGGAGAGAAAAAGTAGAGAGGAGGTACAACAGGAGAGTCCCAGGAGGTGGAGGAATGTGGAGACGGCACCGACCACACCTCCACACAATACCACATCACACCACACATCCACAGTCACTTCACCAACCTTCATTGTCCTGCCATAGAAGAGAATATATGAGTTGCATCACCATATAATTGACTCCCCACTCGGCTGCTACTGTGCAATACATATATATACCCACATGCACCTTCAAAATACCACCTGATAGGAATTATGTTAGTTATGTACACAGCATCTCGTCACACGTATTATCAAAACTTGTGTATAAAGATGGTGTCACACGAAGGGTTGAGTGAATAATGATAGAGGGAAGAGGAATGAAGGGTGAGAAAGATGATGATGATGGGAGAGGATAGGGAATGAATGAATGAAGAAAGGGAATGAATAAATGAATGAAAATGATGGGAGAGGAAAGAAAATGAATGAATGAAGGGAATGAATACAATTTATAAGTGAATGAAAATGATGGGAGAGGAAAGGGAATGAATGGATGAAGAAAGGGAATTATAACCAAAACAATACCACAGTAGATTTGTCTCGCTTACGTCTAACCTTCATTATAGATATACTATCATCCACTTAGCCTACTGTACAATCTGAAGAGGATATTACATTTTTATTTAACCTTAACTTGGATTACATATTTATCTCTACACACACACACACACACACACACACACATAAGGTTTCAAAGGTTACGTCTGCTGGTACTTGAGAGTAAAAGTGGTCCTTAACACCATCTTTAAAAACAGTCCCCAGTCTCGATCGGATGGAAGATATTTAATTATGTGACGAATGTTATTTTTTTTTCGATACAACATTTGTTAGTCACATAATAATAATAATAATATTTGAGTGGGATATACTGTATACATATAGAAGAGGCAGGGAGAGTTTGAGGTAATCACGAACCATAATTAGTATCCAGGTGTGTTTTGAATAGCCAGATGAATGACTGAATGAGTAGTAAACGAGCCCCAGTAAGTATACAGCATGTTCCTGAATTCCACCGACAAACTTTAGGAATATATCCTCCATCGAAAAACAAACCCACGATATTCTATAGTGAAATGTGAAATTATAATTTTTTTGTAAACGTGTGGTAGCCCAGGTCAGTACACTTTGCTGCCAGCCGAACACCGGTACCCCAACACCTGTGGCCCGGTGTTCGGCTGGCAGCAAAGTGGGCTACCACACGTTTACAAAAAAAAAAAATAATAATTTCACATTTCACTATAGAATATTGTGGGTTTGTTTTTCGATGGAGTATATATTCCTAAAGTTTGTCGATGGAATTCAGGAACATGCTGTATATGAGACAGGATAAGCATTGCAATAGGTTTACTGGTATGTCAGATGATTCGAAACTTCAACAAGACATAGCTCTAAATTAAGGACCCTGTGATCGTGTATGGGAATTGGAGGCTTCTGATTCCTCCGGACTGTGCCATGAAACAAAGCTCCTTCCATATAGGTGGTGTTTCGTGGCAATATTTAAAGGACTCATTTACCCCCAATTTTCAGACTACATCACAAGGTCCCTTATTCTCATGGTGGTGGTGAACTGGAGGGCTACTGATTCCCCCATGCTATACCAAGAAATAGATACCCAACCCCATTTATAACATTGAGGTCGTCTTGTTTCCTGGCATAGTTTGGAGGAATAAATAGCCTTCGAATTTACAAAAAAAGATAATCTACCCTTAATATTCTATCACTCATCGGTTTACTAAATTGGAGGAGTGCATGATAATATTCCAGTACTATTGATTGAAGTTTTTTTAATGGTTAGTAGACTTATTAGACTTACATACTGTACCTGGTCGGCTGTTTGATGTGTTCTGACGGAGTGCAGTTACAGTACTCACTCACTCACTCACTCCTCTCCTCCCTGGCCACACCAACACAACACAACCCCCTGAAGCTTGTTGATGTAATGGTAGAGTAGGTGGTGATAATGTGAGATATAAAAGGGGGAGATGGTGGTGGAGAGAGATATGATAATGTGGGGGGGAAAGGGAAGGGAAAAGGGGGAGATGGTGGTGGAGAGAGATATGATAATGTGGGGGGGAAAGGAGGAGGTGGTGGTGGAGAGGGATATGATAATGTGGGAGATAAAGGAGAGAGAGATGGTGGTGGAGAGAGATGTGGTAATGTTGGAGATAAAGGAGAGAGAGATTGTGGTGGAGAGAGACGTGGTAGTGTTGGAGAAAAAGCAGAGAGATGGAGGTGGAGAGAGACGTGGTAATGTTGGAGATAAAGAAGAGAGAGATGGAGGTGGAGAGAGACGTGGTAGTGTTGGAGAAAAAGGAGAGAGATGGAGATGGAGAGAGACGTGGTAATGTTGGAGATAAAGAAGAGAGAGATGGAGGTGGAGAGAGACGTGGTAGTGTTGGAGAAAAAGGAGAGAGATGGAGGTGGAGAGAGATGTGGTAATGTTGGAGATAAAGAAGAGAGAGATGGAGGTGGAGAGAGACGTAGTAATGTGGGAGATAAAGAAGAGAGAGATGGAGGTGGAGACAAAATGTAGTTATAACAGTCAGTGGCTGTGGAGATACTGGTGTCGTGACTGTGTAAGGAAATTGGTGGCTTCTGATTCCTCCTGACTATGCCACGAAACAAGCTCCTTCTATATATATATAGGTGGTGTTTCGTGACAATATTTGAAGGACTCATTTAACTCCAATTTTCTAACTACATCATAGGGCCTTTAAACTGATAACAATAAATTAAATTCTTCTCCTATCTTTCATTCCTCTCTTGTCCACTTTCCTTCCCTCCCTACATTACAACTGAACTGTATTGTAATGCCATTTATCAAGAATTCATTATACAACTATACACTTTATCATTATTGTATTATAGTGCAGTGGAATGAGATGGTTAACTGAAATGAGTTAGGTAATTGAAATGAGATGGTTAATTGAAATGATATGGGTAATTGAAATGAGATGGTTAATTGAAATTAGTAAATAATTATATGAGATAGGTAAATTATTGTAAAGATATCGTGCTACAGAAATGAGATGGGTTACAGAAAAGAGATAGGTAATAGAAAGAGTGCATGGTTTACCCTACCCTGGCAACAACAACAACAACAACAGGCAAGAAGAACAACAAGAACAAAAACAGTAGCATTAGGATACAAGTGGCCAGTATCTGATAACACGTCCATGATGTAAAGTAGGGCACATACACTCTCAGTATTAAAACACAAAATGGTGATATTCTGAAAAAAACAAAAAAAATGGTATATGTTCCGTGTTTTGTGTTTTAAAATGTGGTTCAGCAGCTCTCTGTCTTTCAGTCATACTTACTTAAACTGAAATAATAGTATAAAAACACTATTTCAGCTTTTTCAGGAAGCGAGAAACTTTAATGGGTCAGAATAAAAGAGTAAATAAATATATGTAAACAGTCGCAGTGATATTTTGGAAGAAAATAAAGACAACAATGAAGATAATATGAAATATATATATATAAAAAAACATTGTACAGTCTGTTGGGAAAAGGGTTTCATACTCTTTACTGATATAAAGAGAAAAATGAACGCGTCTCCCATCAATATATAAGAGAAAATAATATACCAAAAAGAGAAAACGAATTTATACTTAAGGGACACTCTGTGAATTTGTTCTAAAAATCTTTACATATATCTACTCATATTAATATCCCACCATGTATCAACAAATAACTTCATGGCCTTTAGCGTCAATGTTCCCCAGAGTGTTGGTTGGGGCTTGTACTAAAGATAAATAAAAACTTAAAAAACAAAACAAAAAAATATTATACTCTAGTTTTCGTCAAGCCTTTTAAGGGGAGACTCTCTTGTTTAGTGAATTGGAGGCCTATTGATTCCTCCAAACTATGCCAGGAAACAGACAACCTTAATGTTTACTAATAGGGGATCTGTTTCGTGGCATAGTTTGGAGGAATCAGCTAGTGGCTCTGTAGGTTATGAAGAAGATAACACGGTGAATGAGAGGTGCAATTTCTGAGTTGAGTTGAAAGTTGTTATTATTTGTCATTATATAGGAGAGAGAGAGAGAGAGAGAGAGAGAGAGAGAGAGAGAGAGAGAGAGAGAGAGAGAGAGAGAGAGAGAGAGAGAGAGAG
>JAWQEG010002473.1:40000-43313 GCA_033782935.1 Petrolisthes cinctipes
GGATGTGTTGTTGTTGTTGTTGTTTTTGTTTTTATTTTTAATGAAGGGAAGAAAAAGCTTTGGGGAATGACGAGGGTTGATGCTGAACACACACACACTTACACACACACACACATACATACAAACAAGCACACTCAAACACATACACACACATACACACAAACTCAAATACATACACACACACACACACACACACACATATACACAAAGACACTCAAACATATACACACACACACTCAAACACACACACACACACACACACACACACACACAGTTTCCATTAATGCAAGCACTGTCTCTTATAGTTATGCCTCTCAGCAACGTAATTTATTCCCTCCCTAATCTAATCAATCCCTAATTACTTTAATAGATTCCCTCAGATATAATGATTCCCTCAGTGACTTAAAAATATAGTCCTTTTTATTTTTTTTTCCTTTCATTCCGTCTTTTTTTTGTGTTTGTGTGTGTGTGTGTGTGTGTATGTGTGTGTGTGTGTGTGTATGTGTGTGTGTGTGTGTGTGAATGCACTTATTGTATGTGTGTGTGTGTGTGTGAATGCACTTATTGTATGTACTGCATGTGTGTGTGTGTGTGTGTGTGTGTGTGTGTGTGTGTGTGTGTGTGTGTGTGTGTGTGTGTGTGTGTGAAACAGGACCAAACGGAAGCGCACTGCAGCTGCAAGAAATCATGTTTTTTTCACTTTAATTAATTTCCATTTTTCCGTGACCAGTTCATTCCCTCAGGTGACTTAATTAACTAAGGGGAGAACATATATTTGGTAATTTTTTGGGGCTACTGAATTCTCCAAACTATGTCACGAAACAAGAGATCTCCTATTAGTCACATATGAGGTGTTTGTTTCCTGGCATAGTTTGGAGGAATCAGTAGTAACCTAACTAACAACTTAATTAATAAGAAGAGGTCCTCCCTTTGATTAATATGAAGATGTCCTCCCCTTAATTAATTAGATATTCAGTGACTCAGTAGGTTAATTAAATACATTACTGACTTAATTAGATATTTCCTGTGGTAAATTAATGAGATGCGTGAGTAACATCTTCATTTTATTCATTACTGACTTAATTAATTCTCTGTGGTAAATTAATGAGATGCGTGAGTAATATCTTCATTTTATTCATTACTGACTTAATTAAATTCCCTGTGGTAATTATTAATGAGATGCGTGAGTAATATCTTGTTTACAGTCCTCACAGTATACACGTTGTCTACCAAAAAACTGTCTCCCAAAGTGTGCCAAATTTGCAAAGGGAGAGAGGTCTACATACATTTGCACAGTGAGATGATAGGCCTACATACACTTGCAAAAGGACACACACACACACACATACAAACCACAAGCAAACACACACACACACACACACACACACACACACACACACACACAAACCACAAGCAAAAAAAAAAAAAAAACACACACACACACAAACCACAAGCAAACACACTCATCACACATACACACACACACACACACACACACACACACACACACACACACACACAAGCAAACACACTCATCACACATGCAAACACAAACCACAAGCAAACACACTCATCACACATAATACTGAGTCGTTTAAGTACCTCAACACACACACACACACACACACACACACACACATACGCCCTCTGTGCCACACTCTCCACTAAAACACACACACATAAATATCCGGAAAAAGTGATTTGTGTGTTTGTTTTTTGTAACTGGATTAAGGGCCCCTGTGTGTTTTGTATAGTCGGAAAATTGGAGGTGAGTGAGTCCTTCAAACATTGCCACGAAACACCAACCCTATACTGAAGAGGCTTGTTTCGTGGCATAGTCAGGGGGAATCAGAAGCCACCAAGTCACATACACGATCACACACATGGTCTTTTAAGAGAGATTTTAGCTTAACCAGGGCAAGTAATTATCTGTCTGTTTTTCTTACCTTGTGGTCAGAGCTTATGTTTCCCAGAGAGATGCATAATAACTTTTAATCATTATCAACATGTGGTTATGGTTGATTTAATTTACAGACTGTGAGGGCTTTAAGTTTCCCAGAGAGATGCATAATTTTTAATCATTTATCAACATGCTGGTTAGATAATGTGGTGATGGTTGATTTAATTTACTGACTGTGGGAGGAAGTGACAGGATGCGAATGAGGAATGAGATATGAATGAAAGAGGAGGAAGGAAGGAGGGGAAGAGGAGGAAGATATGAATGAAAGAGGAGGAAGGAAGGAGGGGAAGAGGACAAGAGTGGAAAATAGAAAATATGAATGATATGAATGAAAGAGGAGAAGGAAGGAGGGGAAGAGGAGAGAGATATGAATGGAAGAGGAGGAAGGAAGAAGGGGAAGAGGAGGGAGATATGAATGGAAGAGGAGGAAGGAAGGAGGGGAAGAGGAGAGAGATATGAATGAAAGAGGAGGAAGGAAAGAGGGAGATATGAATGAAAGAGGAGGAAGGAAGGAGGGGAAGAGGAGGGAGATATGAATGAAAGAGGAGGAAGGAAAGAGGGAGATATGAATGAAAGAGGAGGAAGGAAGGAGGGGAAGAGGAGGGAGATATGAATGAAAGAGAGGAAGGAAGGAGTGGAAGAGGAGGAAGATATGAATGAAAGAGGAGGAAGGAAGGAGGGGAAGAGGAGAGAGATACGAATGAAAGAGGAGGAAGGAAAGAGGGAGATATGAATGAAAGAGGAAGGAAGGAATGAGAGGAAGAGGACAAGAGTGGAAAATAGAAGATATGAATGAAAAGAGGAGGAAGGAGGTGGAAGAGGGCATAGTGGATGGCAAATTGAGTAGAGAGGCGTGGCCAGACCTCCTATATCAACAGTCCTATTAGACAGAGAAAGGATGTACACACACACCAACTACTTCATCATTCTCTACTCTACTCACTACTCAACAACACTGGGACTCAACAACACTGTGACTCACTACTCAACAACACTGTGACTCAACAACACTGTGACTCACTACTCAACAACACTGTGACTCACTACTCAACAACACTGGGACTCACTACTCAACAACACTGTGACTCACTACTCAACAACACTGTGACTCACTTCTCAACAACACTGTGACTCACTACTCAACACACTGGACCCTACTCAACAACACTGTACTCAACAACACTGGGACTCACTACTCAACAACACTGACTCACTACTCAACAACACTGACTCACTACTCAACAACACTGTGACTCACTACTCAACAACACTGGGACTCACTACTCAACAACACTGACTCACTACTCAACAACACTGACTCACTACTCAACAACACTGGGACTCACTGCTAAA
>JAWQEG010002474.1:0-101894 GCA_033782935.1 Petrolisthes cinctipes
GGACAACTTTTATTTTGATGACTCGTTGTTCTCAGATGATGGTGTCCATCTGAATCAGGTAGGAGCAGCCCGTTTAGGACGTTTGTTAAACGACGCGGTCATCAACCATCGTACAAAAAACGGGACTGCCCAGGTACTTCAAGGTCAAGTAACGTAATACGAACAAACAGAATAACACGGGCAAACACGCAGTTACCCAACCGAAATAGTCTAAAGGTTTTTTATGTTAACGCTCGCAGCATCCATAACAAATTCACAGATCTAGAGGAAATAACGCTTACAGAAAATTATGATATTATTGGCATTACAGAATCGTGGCTAAATACTGAAAATAGAGACTTCCTAGCAGAGTATAAAATTCCTGGCTATACAATATTTGAGAAAGGTCGAACTAATAAAAGGGGAGGCGGAGTACTATTATATATTAAAGATGACCTCAAACCGATCCTATTATCAAAGCCCAATATCGCTAACGTAGACACACTATATATACTCATTAGAAATAAATTCGGGATGAAACTTTTGTTAGCCTTACTATACAGACCCCCAGCTCAACCAGTACCAACCGACCGTGATATCTATGAACAAATTAACGAGATGAGTAACACGCAAGAAGCCGTAATTCTTGGCGATTTTAATTTACCAGTAACAAAGTGGGGAGAACCATTATCAGCTCACTATGGTCAAGACCTTTATACTAACTTACAAGAGAGCTCTCTTATCCAATTTGTTAATAGTCCAACTCGTGGAAATAACATTCTTGACCTAGTATTTGCAACAAAAGAAGACTTGATAGCGAATATTAACTTGGGTGATGAGTTTACTAATAGCGACCACCGCATAATCACATTCAGTATAAATTTCAATAGAAGCGAAATAAATTACAGCTACGAAAAAATCCCCGACTTTAGAAAAGCTAATTTTCACCAACTCAGAGCGATACTAAAAGATACCGATTGGAAATGTCTGCGAGACACTATTAACATTAATACACAATGGAACTTTTTCACTAATGCGTACGCAAAAGCGGTCAAAGATAGCATACCTTTAAAAAACCGACGTTCAGCACAAAACTTAAAGCCCAAGTGGTGGAGTAAAGAGATAGCCGACTGTTTACGCGCCAAAAAGAACGCCCATAATATAGTAAAAATCACAGACGACAATAACGAGCGGGCCAAGTTTTCAGACTTACGAAGAAAAGCCAAAAAGTTAATCAAACAGAGTAAAAAGGCCATTGAAAAACACGTTGCAAATCAAAGTAAGACAAACCCGAAAGAGTTCTACAGTTATATTCGGCATAAGAAAGTACTCACGTCAACTATCGGACCACTACTTGATGAGAATGGGGACTTTACTACAGATGAAGAGCGAATGAGTGGTATCCTTAACACTTTCTTTGCATCAGTCTTTACTACAGAAAACCCGAACGATATACCAGCAGTAACAACAGTCCAAAACGAAAATACCGAGGTATTAAGTAATATCAGCATAACTGAAAGTGATGTAATAAAATGTATTGATAAATTAAATGTAAATAAGTCACCTGGGCCAGACACGATCTCCCCTCGCGTATTAAAGGAAGCAAAAAGTTATATAGTAAAACCTCTGACTCTGCTCTTTAACTATTCTTTACACACTGGAACAATACCTGACGAATGGAAACTCGCTAACGTAACACCAATATTTAAAAAAGGCAGCAAATCCCTACCTAGTAACTATCGCCCTATCAGCCTAACCTCAGTCGTATGCAAAATGCTAGAGACAATCATACGAGATAAACTTACAAATCACTTAGAGGAAAACAACTTACTTAAAGACACTCAACACGGTTTTCGTAACAAACGCTCTTGCCTAACGAACCTATTAGACTTTTTAAATGACATTTTCAATGAATATGATAAGAGTAAAGCAGTAGACATAATTTATCTAGATTTCCAAAAGGCCTTTGACAAAGTTCCCCATAAACGCTTAATATCTAAACTAAAATCACACAGAATCCAAGGCGATACCGTAAGATGGATAGAAAACTGGCTAAGAAACCGAAAACAACGCGTGGTAATAAATGGAAAATCTTCTAGTTGGACAGGCGTTACAAGCGGGGTGCCACAGGGGTCAGTTTTAGGGCCAATCCTATTCCTAGTTTACATAAACGACATAGACGAAGGCCTCTCATGTATAATATCGAAGTTTGCCGATGACACCAAAATTGCAAATACAGTACTCACTAACGCACAGACTAAAGAAATGCAAGATAATCTCGATAAATTGTCAAATTGGGCGAAAACTTGGCAAATGTCCTTCAATTCAGATAAATGTAAAGTGCTCCACATCGGACATCATAACGTAGCAGCAAACTACTCGTTAAATGGTAAGCAACTTAAAAGCGTGGATCGAGAGACAGACTTAGGGGTAACAGTATCAAGTAACCTAAAACCCAGTCAGCAGTGTACGGAAGTAATTAAGAAAGCAAATAAAACTATCGGCTTTATCGGCAGAGCATTCGAGTATAAATCTAAAGACACAATCCTCACTTTGTATAATTCCCTGGTCCGTCCCCTTATGGAGTATTGTGTTCAAGCCTGGTGCCCGTATTACCAGAAAGATATAGCAAAATTGGAACGAGTCCAACGTAGAGTTACTAAAATGATACCAAGTCTGAGAAATAAAACGTACGATGAGCGGCTAAGCGAATTAAATCTATTCCATTGACACAACGTAGACTGAGAGGTGACTTAATCCAGGTATTTAAAATAATCAAAGGCATTGATAATATGGACTGCAACAAATATTTCACTATTGATCAATCAAACTACACGAGAGGAAACGGCTGCAAAATCATAGGCAAATCATTTAACTCGCACGAATCAAAGAATTTCTTTTTTAACCGAGTCGTCAACTTATGGAATGGGCTTCCCCGTAACGTAATTGACTGTAACACCGTAGACAGCTTCAAACGTCGCTTAGATAAACACCTTGCGTCTAATCCCCGACTTACAATGTTTACTAATGAATAATTTTTGCCCATTACAGGTGGCAAGTTAGCCAAATTTCACCTACTTTCTATCTTTCCTATAAAAAAATTTCCTTGTGGAGTATTTCTGCCAACCCCACAAGGTTCCCATTCCTGACTTTATTTCCTGTACCGCTCAGGCCGGAGGGAGTGGAGGGTGGGGAGAGAGCCTTCTACTTTGCTATCCTTACCTACGACTATCACTGGGGAGTAATTCATTCTCTACCAGTAACCTTCTAATCAGGTCACCTCGTTTGGACCGTAAGGTCTGTTGTGGTCTGTGTTTCTATGTAACTCTATGTAACTCTATGTAACTCTCTCTCTCTCTCTCTCTCTCTCTCTCTCTCTCTCTCTCTCTCTCTCTCTCTCTCTCTCTCTCTCTCTCTCTCTCTCTCTCTCTCTCTCTCTCTCTCTCATGACTTAATTAACAAGAACCACCCTGCCGTCGGTGAGAGAGCTTGTGTGATCTGTTTGAATTTTGCTAGCTATGCTGGGGGACATTTAGTCCAGTTGGGTTACCCGTGCCAGAAAGGTAGCGTTATTAGTATCCTGACTAAGAGTTGTCAAATCTTCATGTTAATATTAAGTTTCACAACTGCTCTTCAACTGTCCTAACAAAAAAAAAAAAAATCTTGATCACTTTCGATATAAGTTTTTATTGTTAAGGACCTCACCAGCTACCTTATGCCGTGTGAGAAGGGAGGCTTTGGAACCTCCTAAAACAACGCCTTTTAACACTCACAGGTTTCGAAAGGGCTGAGATTGAAGGGATCTCAGGCGTGTGGGGTACGAGTAATGGAGATGCCTCAGGACCCCCGTAGGTATTCTCTTAGATTAATAAGCCTGACCAGCTCCCTGTGACCGTTCTTAGGTGCCTAAAGGCTCGACTGCTCTTTGGTGAGAGAGCTTTCGTGCCTCGCTGGCTGCCAGGCCAGTAAAAGATCTCGGATTAAGTCGTGGGCATTTAGTTTTACTATTTGCTTTAAGTTTGGCCGCGGATGGAGGATTAGTAGGGATTAGTGGGACGACGGTTACACTTCAAGCACTCCTGTCGAAAAATCAGAGTCCCATTTACTTAGTACTCTTGTGCTGCTCAGTTGGGAGCTGCGGCACGATTGGGGCCGTCCGGCCCAGGGGAGACCTTAGGGTTGGTGTGCTTGGCTCATAAGAGTTTCTGTTGGCCGAACGACTGAAAACCTTCTGGAAGTAGGCAGATGAGACTTATGCGAGACCAAATCACATTACCTTTTCTATTGTATTATTGGTCTTAAATTGAATTAGAGCGAGATGACTGGTCCATCAGCAAGAAAATTTACATGTACTACATGCAAGGTGTACCGCTGGTGTGAGGACTTCAGCGGGAGGAGTGCGAGCGACCTAGACTCCTCGAGTGTCTGCGACTTTTGCAAACTCGAGGAGAGGTTGATGAAGCACATCTCACTGCTCACGAAGGAGAACAACTCCCTAAAGGAGGAAGTTCTCCGAATGGACTCACAGAGGTGTGACTGCCATGTGAGAGACAAGGCAGTCCAAGGAGCTTCTTCACCGGAGAGCTCCACCACGGCGGTAAAGAATAAGAAGAAGAACAAGAAGAAGAAGAACAAGAAAAAGAACAACAAGAAGAAGAACAACAACAGTGAAGAGGGAAAAGAGACTGCAGAAGGAAAAGAGACTGCAGAAAAGTGTGCTGGAAAAGAGGAGGGGAATATGGAGAAGGGAGAAAAACCCAAGAAGACAGTTGAGGTGGAATTAGAGGAAAGTGAGGAATCAAATAAGAAGGAAAAGAAAATGAAGAAGGAAAAGAAGACAAAGAAGAAGCAACCTGGAGGAAGTGACGAGCCCGGCAGGAATTCAAAACACTCTCGGGTTCCTCACAAAGCATCTCGTGCTCCTACCAAGGAGAGGCCTGTGGAGATACACATTGTAGGTGATTCCCAGGCACGAGGGCTGCAACCCCTAATGGCAGATCGCCTTCACACTTCTGTGAAGGTGAATTGTTTGCCAGGTTGTGGCAATGCTGACCTCCGAAAGGAAGCTGAGAGGATCCAAACGTCCAGATCTGCTGTCATTGCACTCATGGTGAGTGGTAATGACATCTACCTGAGAAATGGTAGAGTGGGTATGACCGAAGGAGTCCTCTCGGATGTGCTCGGTGCAGTAGATGACTGTGGGTTAAAAACCCGCAGAAGGGTAGTTGTTGGCAAGCTCCCAAGGAGAGGCCCTTTAGGGACTGCTCTGTCAATGAACATTGCAGTAAATCAGCGCCTGGCTGATTTGTGTACTGCCGAGGGGGTGTTCTTTGTGGACCCCTACACCTCACTCTTTGGTAGAGACGACCTCTACCAGAGGGATGGCACACATCTCTCACCAAAGGGGAAAGAAGTGCTTTCCAAATTAGTGGAAGACGCCGTCCGACGATGTCTCAGGAGCACTCGACCGAGCGTTGAGGAGAGCCCTCGTCGCTATGCTAGAGTGACCCCAGAGAAGACATTCGCTGAGATCCTGAAGAAGGATATCCCCAGCACTACCAAGACAATGACCAAACCGGGAAACGGAAGAGTATAGGGAGCCCTGCAGTTGGGGGTTCCCTGAAGGTTCTATTGTTCAACGCCAGGTCCATCCGAAACAAGTTTTTGGAACTACGGGCCCTCGTTGCGACAGAGGAACCCGAGATGGTGGCCATAACGGAGTCATGGTTGAGAACCTCAGACAGAGATCTTGAAGGGGAATTCGTGATTCCAGGCTACCAACTCTTCCACAAAGATAGAGAGGACAGAGGGGGTGGTGGTGTGCTGTTGTATGTAAAGAACTCTATCAAATCGATGACCTGCAACATCACATCGAACCACGAGCTCCTTGGAGTTCACCTAGAAATAGGCACTGCAAAATACAGAACCCTGCTGCTTTATAGACCCCCTGGACAACACAATGAGATGGACAGGGACCTATACCAGTTGCTGGGTGAACTAGTGGACGGCAGGGTGTGCATCCTTATGGGGGACTTCAACACACATGTTGACTGGGAAACCAGAGAGCCCTCTGCCGAGAACACACCACTCTTGGAGTTTGTAAATGATGAATTCCTCACTCAATGGGTAAGGGAGCCAACAAGAGGTGCTAACATACTCGACTTGGTCCTCACCTCCAAGGATGACATCATTCAAGACCTCTCTGTAAATGAAGAAATAGGTGGAAGCGACCACAAGCTTATAAGATTTTCAGTTAAGGTCCCTAATATGGAGACCGTGACCCCGGTGCATAGAAAATTAGACATGGGGAGAGCGAACTTTGCAGGTCTTCGTGAAGGCATTGCCAAAATGGAACTAGAGGAGGGAGAGAGTGCTGATGATCTGTGGAGGTCATTCTTGTCTTCCTTCATGGAACTTCAGTCACGCTTTATTCCTCTGAAGGGAACAGGTCAGAAGTTCATTCAACCGAAGTGGTTTAATCGGGAAATCCGTAACCTACTACGGGAGAGGAGAACTGCGTATCGTCGAGCGAAGACATCTGGGGACTTTGACAGTCATAGAAGACTGAATCGAAACGTGAAGTCCAAAATAAGGGCGGCTAAGCGTGCTGAGGAGGTCCGTGTGGCTAGACTCTGCAAAGAGAACCCCAAGGAGTTTTTCTGTTATGTGAATGGCCGTAAACCAATCCGACGCAGGATCGGTCCCTTGGTGAATGAGGATGGAGCATTGATGCACTCTGATGCAGAAAATGCTAACCTCTTAAATGAGTACTTCTCTTCAGTGTTCTCTGAGGAGAGTGGTCCCATTCCCGAACCTTTGGACTCCTTCAGTGAGAAGTTGGAGTCAATGGTCTTCACCCAAGAAGAAATCGAGAGAAAAATAATCGAATTAAAAGCAAACAAGTCCCCCGGTCCAGATGGGTTCTTACCTAGAGTGTTGAAAGAAATGCATGGTGAAGTATCACGACACCTGTGCATGGTCTTCAACAGGGTAATCCAGACTGGATGCGTTCCTAGAGACTGGCGTGAGGCAGAGGTGACTCCTATCTTCAAGAAGGGAGATGCTAGCCAACCGTCAAACTACAGACCCATCAGTTTAACCTCGATAGTCTGTAAACTCATGGAGAGCATCATGGTGGACAAAATAACAGCACACTTAGAATCAAATTTGCTACTGAGGGGTTCCCAGCATGGGTTCCGGCAGCACCGGTCATGCCTCACAAATCTGGTGGAATTCTTCCATTTTGTTTTCAGTGAGCATGATCGGGATAAAGCAGTCGATGTTGTCTACTTAGACTTTTAGAAAGCCTTTGATAAGGTACCCCACCGCCGCCTCCTTCGGAAAGTGCGTGCACTGGGCATAGACGGAAATGTGGCAAATTGGATAGAGAACTGGCTAAGTGACAGACGGCAGCGGGTGGTAGTGAATGGACAGGCTTCAGAGTGGGTGCCCGTTACTAGCGGTGTTCCCCAAGGTTCTGTTCTGGGACCACTACTGTTTATCATCTATGTTAATGACGTGGATGGTGACATGGTTGCCAAGATTTCCAAATTCGCCGATGATACTAAGCTTGGTATGAATGTCGCGAAAGAAGGAAATACTACCCGCTTACAAGAAGATCTTAGGAAGCTCGGGGAGTGGTCTGACACGTGGCAAATGCCATTTAACGTGAACAAATGCAAAGTTATGCATATAGGCCACAGAAACCCCCGAACAGAGTATAACCTTAAGGGCAATGCTCTCGTAAGCACTGATACTGAGAAAGACTTGGGTGTAACTATCACCAGTGACCTCAAGTTCTCAAAGCAGTGTATTGAGGCTGAGAAGAAAGCCCAAAGGATGTTAGGGTACATAAAGCGACAGTTTGGATACCGGAACAAGGAGATAGTACTTTATCTGTACAATTCCCTTGTCCGACCGCACCTGGAGTATGCAGTCCAGTTTTGGAGTCCTTCTTTCCGGAAGGATATCGCGAGATTGGAACGAGTGCAAGCCAGAGCAACCAAACTTATACCCTCTCTTAGACACAAGAGCTATAAAGATCGGTTGGTAGAACTCGACCTGTTCTCTTTGGAAACCCGGAGACTGCGTGGTCAGCTTATCGAAGTGTTTAAAATACTACGAGGCTTTGACAATGTAGATTACAGGGACATTTTCCAACTCAGTGAGGGCACAACCAGGAATCATGGCTACAAACTTGAACTGAAGCGATACAACCGTGATCTGTGTGGTAAATTCTTTACATACAGCATCTGCGGTACTTGGAACGCGCTTCCTGCTGATGTAGTCAACAGCAACTCTGTGGATCAGTTCAAGTCCAGATTAGACAAAGTCTTAAATCACCGTCTAGGTGTTTAAGCCGTTGTGCGAGTGTTCCTTGATGGTTTCACATGACACATTCGAGGACGGTCGCCTACTTGCGCAACTAAACCCACAGGTACCCTCTTTGTATGGATCGTAAGGTCCCCTAGGGTACTTCTTTTCCTTGTAACTCCTTGTAACATAGTGGTTGTGTGTATACTAACCTTTGTTGTCCACAGTTTACACAGTAGTCCTGTGTGTGTTGTAGAGGACAGGAGGGTGACACAATAGTAATGAAGGAACACCAACATGGACAACACAAAACACACCAAGAAAACCAATATACTATATGTGTAATGTATAAGTAAATACATTGACTTGGTAACATATTAGGCAGAGAAAAGAGGTTGTATGAGAGACAAATAATGATGAACGATAAGTGACTGTTGTGACTCTAGTTTTAACATCTTCAATGTGTTACCCTTCCCACTAACCAAGATGACAAACATAAAATTAATGCCTTTACATCTCCTATTCGTCCCTCTCCCTCCCTTCCTTTACCCTACCTACCCTACCTACCCTTCCCTCTCTTCCCTACCCCTCTTCTCCCTTCCCCTCCTGTACCCTCCCTCTCCCTCCCCTTCCGTTACCCTACCTACCCTTCCCTTTCCTTCCCTACCCCTCTTCTCCCTTCCCCTCCTGTACCCTCCCTCTCCCTCCACTTCCGTTACCTTACCTACCCTTTCCTACTCTTCCGTAGCTGTGTAACCCTATATAAAATCAGACACATAAATATACATTACATTTAGTGTTATCAGTCCTGCGTATGTCCGAGAGTCAGAGATTTACAGTATAGAATAATCATTCCCTCCCTCTTGTCTGTATGCTTCACACACGACTCACTCACCAATTCATTTTCATTCCCCTTTTCCCCACATTAAGGTACACAAATGGTCATTCTGTCAGTCAGTCATTATATCAATTAATCATATGTGGTGTGAAGGATGAAATAACAGAGGATAGATGGCAATCAGTGGAGTTGGTATGAGTGGTCTGGTCAACACAGAGAAGAGATATAACATAGATACATACAATAATTACATATGATACCGAGCTACGACTGCCATACCATGACAATATTTAGTAATTTCCTGTAATGCAGTACATTCTTATTAATTACTTGGACAGAAGAGGAGGTGAAGGCTCAGACATGGAGGCAGCTGGACGTGATGGCTCACTCCTGTTCACTAAGTTGTTGCCACATTTTGCACAATGTTATATTTTACAATAAATTAATTATATTAAATGAAATATAACATTATAATGGTAATACAAGATGGTAGTGCTTCCTTGTTACTTATATTAATAAATAAATAAATTGTCTTTATAAATATAGGAACAGATAGCCAGGAAGTTAAAGAGGAGTAGTACAGTGTTGGTAAATCTGGAACAACTGATTCCTACACACTATTAACCCTATATAACAGAACACCATTATTAATGTTAATGTGGTCCTGTTTGTTGGTATACTTCAAAGGAATCAAAGTGATCCAATGAACCATAAGTATATTACACCTTTAATTGGTCTGGGTCCACAACAACAACAACAACAACATTATTATTATTATTATTATTGTTATTATTATTATTATTATTATTATTATTATTATTATTATTTTTATTATTATTATTATTAATATTATTATTATTATTATTATTATTATAATTTTTATTATTATTATCATTTTTATTATTATTATTATTATCATTTTTATTATTATTATTATTATTATCATTTTTATTATTATTATTATTATTATCATTTTTATTATTATTATTATTATTATTATTCTTATTATTATTATTATTAATATTATTATTATTATGATTATTATTATTATTATTATTATCATTATTATTATCATTATTATTTTATTCATTATCTCTACTAGTAGTTAACACCTTAGAATCAAAACAGCCTCTAAAGGACCAACTGGTCTGTTACTGTTTGTATTATATTATATACATTAATATTGTATTCCTCCTCTCCCTTCCCCTGCTTTATCGTCTCTTATCCCTCCTTCTTTTCTTTCCTTTACATTCTCCTATTCGTCCCTCTCCCTCCCTTCCTTTATCCTACCTACCCTTCCCTATCCCTCTCCTTCCCTCACTTCCCTACCCCTTTTCTCCCTTCCCCTCCTGTTCCCTCCCTCTCCCTCCCCTTACTTTACCTTACGTATCCTTCCCCTCCCTACCCTACTCCTCTCCTCCCTTCCCCTCCTCTCCCCTCCCTTCCTTTACCCTACCTACCCTTCCCTTCCCATTCCCTTCTCCTCCCTTCCCCTCCTCTCCCTCCCCTTACTTTACCCTACTTACCCTTCTCTTCCCTATCCCTCTTCTCCCTTCCCTTCCGCTCCCCTCCCCTCCTTTACCATACCTACCCTACTCTTCCCTTTCCTTTCCTACTCCTCTCTTCCCTTATCCTCTTCTCCCCTCCCTTTCTTTGCCCTATCTACCCTTCCCCTCCCTTCCCTACACCTCTCCTCCCTTTCCCTCGTCTCCCCTCCTTTCCTTTACAGCTTCAAATCCCTCTCCCTTCCTCTCCTTTACCATCCCCAATCCTCCCTTTCTTCCCCTTATCCTTTTTCTCCTATCACTTCATTTAATTTCCTCCCTTTCCTTCATCCCTCCTCTTCCCTCTCCTCCTAACGCTTACCTCATCGTTCCCTCCCAACCCTCCCTCCTTCCTCTCTCCTTCCCCACACACACCCAACACTCCCTCCTTCCCCACACACACACAACCCTCCCTCCTTCCCCACACACACACACACCCAACCCTCCCTCCTTCCCCACACACACCCAACCCTCCATCCTTCCTCACACACACACACACCCAACCCTCCCTCCTTCCACACACACACCCAACCCTCCCTCCTTCCTCCCTCCTTCCACACACACACACCCAACCCTTCCTCCTTCCCCACACACACACACACCCAACCCTCCATCCTTCCCCACACACAATCACACCCAACCCTCCCTCCTTCCACACACACACCCAACCCTCCCTCCTTCCCCACACACACCCAACCCTCCCTCCTTCCCCACACACACCCAACCCTCCCTCCTTCCCCACACACACACACACACCCAACCCTCCCTCCTTCCCCACACACACCCAACCCTCCCTCCTTCCACACACACACCCAACCATCCCTCCTTCCCCCCCCACACACACACACCCAACCCTCCCTCCTTCCCCTCACACACCCAACCCTCCCTCCTTCCACACACACACCCAACCCTCCCTCCTTCCCCACACACACCCAACCCTCCCTCCTTCCCCACACACACCCAACCCTCCCTCCTTCCCCACACACACACACACACCCCTCCTTCCCCTCACACACCCAACCCTCCCTCCTTCCCCACACATACACACCCAACCCTCCCTCCTTCCCCACACACACACAACCCACCATTACACAGTACATAACACTGCCTGCACAAGTTATCACAAGATGTACCCAAAAAAAATAATATATTTATCGTTTGCACATTATCAGGACATTTCCACTGTCACAAGCGAGAGAGAGAGAGAGAGAGAGAGAGAGAGAGAGAGAGAGAGAGAGAGAGAGAGAGAGAGAGAGAGAGAGAGTTAAACTTTGCTATAACAGTAAGGAATATATACTAATTTTACCAACAATAAATAATATTACTAATAGACAATATGTAAATATAAGTGTCATATCCCAAACATTGATATAAAAGAACACACATACTGCATGCTGTATGTATTATGTTCATACTGAAATGTTAATTAATATTTAATTAAAATATAAAGATATAAGTAATAATCTTTTTCTCTCAATACAAACTGAGGTGGTATAATAATCAGGTTATAATAATATGTGTTCTTAGTGGAACGCTTGTCAATGTTATTAGACAAATTATAATGCAATAAAATAATACATTTCACATATACAGAGAAAATATAATTATGTAGTGTTACAAGACAAGATAAACATACATGAAAGACATAGAGCTAAGCCTCTATTGGTTTTATATACTGTTTGTGTGTTAATGTGTGTGTAGCCTTGTAATACTGTATGTGTGTTAATGTGTGTGTAGCACTGTGATAGTGTTAGTGTGTTAGGTTATAATAGGTATATATAATAATCAGGTTATAATAATATGTGTTCTTAGTGGAACGCTTGTCAATGTTATTATTAGTTTACCATTTCACCGTAGAATGTTAAAAAAATATATATATATTTATAAAATTGCACAAAGGCTCCTTCTCTCCCTCCCTCCCTCCCTCACACTCTCTCCCTCCCTCCCTCCCTCCTTGTTCCTTCACTGTCCACTCTCTCACTCCCTCCCTCCCTCCCTCCCTCCTTGTTCCTTCACTGTCCACTCTCTCACTCCCTCCCTCCCTCCCTCCCTCACACTCTCTCCCTCCCTCCCTCACACTCTCTCTCCCCTCCCTCTCCCTCCTTGTTCCTTCACTGTCCACTCCCTCCCTCCCTCACACTCTCTCTCCCCTCCCTCTCCCTCCTTGTTCCTTCACTGTCCACTCTCTCACTCCCTCACACTCTCTCTCCCCTCCCTCTCCCTCCTTGTTCCTTCACTGTCCACTCTCTCACTCCCTCACACACTCTCTCCCTTCCCTCTCCCTGCTTCCCTCCCTCAATATCTAGTTTCTCTTCATCTCTTGCTGTGATGAGATAATCTCCGTGAACGTCAGCCAGGCCAGGCCAACTCCCAGCCATGGTAGTAACCCCTCAGTAAACAGTTTTAATTAAGGGGGTGCGGGAATAGGGGCACAGGCTTGGGGGGGGGTTTAGGGGGGTGCGGGAGTAGGGGACAGGCTTGGGGGGGGGTTTAGGAAGGTGCGGGAATAGGGGGACAGGCTTAGGGGGGTGGGGGGGTAGGGGGACAGGCTTTCTACCTACCCAAAGCCTGTCCCCCTATTCCCGCACCCCCCAAAACCCCCCCAAGCCTGTCCCCTACTCCCGCACCCCCTTAAACTCACGGACCTGGGGCTTACTATACATTACTAATATTACCATTACTGTATTTATTAAAACTAAATTGGTCTCCAACCAATCACTTATTATGATCGATATTAATATTATAATATCACCTGACAATGTAATGGTTAATGTTGGTAGTGTTGGTTCACAATGTCCAAGTGTACCTATTATTACTCAAAGAAGAATTGAGGGAGGATTGCAAGGTGGAACTGTTCAGTACAGAAAAGAATGTATGTTGACACAGAAGAAACCTGACTAAAGAAGAATATAGGAGAGGAAAGATAGGAAGTGATAAAGAGAGGGAGAGATTATGAAGAAATACAGAGCATTTCAAAGGAAGACAATCCAAAATAGTTGAGTGCAGGATTTAATATTAATAGTAACAACAAAACACTATACCCAATAATATGTGGAAGGTTCTTCTTGATAATAAACTCCAGAGATTGAAGCACTGTAATGCTGAAGTTGAGAAGGATTTATACAAACACAACACTACAAGATGGTTGCAAATCCAGTAGTGACCACACACACACCTACACCTACGCACACAGGAAGTGTCATGACGTCATCCATTGGGACAGTGGAGGAAGAGATAAAACATATTAGATTATGAATTCCAGTGTACTGCGAACAACTTAATCCTTTGTAAATTATTGTGTTATTACATCTTGTTAAATCAATATAATAACTTTCATATTCTCCTTGACAAGGGTTGTATATTTATTACTATACACACTTTTAGGATGTAGGGAAGAACACTAGAATCTATGAGTGGATAACTTGTAGGATCACACACACACACACACACACACACACAAACACACACACACTGTACATGTTATAATTGCAATTAATAACTTGTTTTATTCTGTGTAATAACTGGTCTTAGACACCTGATAATATTTATATATTGGCTAAACAAGGGGATAAAAAACCCTTTGTTCTTACTATAATATTGTTTATAGTCCCAGACCCAAAAGTTCTCGTTGGTGACGTCAACCTTGGAGAGAGAGGAAATAAACTCACTCCATTTTTGCCTCAACGATGGGGGTTTCCTGAGTGTTAACAGGGAGAGAGAGAGAGAGAGAGAGAGAGAGAGAGAGAGAGAGAGAGAGAGAGAGAGAAAGAGAGAGAAAGACGAAGGTTTAATCAAGTATGGAGAGAGGGAGAGAGAGAGTGAGAACGAAATCGAGGGAGAAAGGGAGGGAGGGAGGGAGTGTGGGAGATAATGGCCTACCTTTGAAACTTATAAGAAAGGGGAGAATAAAATGTCAAAGTAGAGTGTAATGTAACACTTGTCATTACCACCATTCCACTCGTATCATTATGGACACACAACAACTAATGTATTTCATCAATGGTAAATAGATGGGCAAAAAGATACCAATATAAATAAATAAATATTTATATATACATATGTATATATAGCTTTACTGTGTGTGTTGGTCAGACAGTTTGATTCAACTACCTGCTGTCCAGTAAGGATAGAGAAGGTCAAGTTCCTTCCATAAGATGGTGTCTCAGGGAATCATAAACACAGCTGTACAGTCAATACCAGAAGTTTGTCTTTCTTAGTCCATGATACGTTCCTGTTAATCAGAGAACACTCTATGTGATAGAATTGACAGCTATATATGGTTTAAATGTCTAATATTACAGATTACCATATGTGAACTAGAATAATTTAACAACAAATTCCTCAAAGTTATAATATTATATATGTTGTGAAGGTGGAATCATAATATTATCGAGAAATATATGATATTGGTGCAGGAAGATTTTTGTTTACGGACACCAACACACAGAAATATATATGATGTTGCCAGAAAGTTGTTTATTAAATATACCAAAACATTTTCAGTCATAGAGGCAACGTTGCAAGAATACAATAATGTTGCCAGATACACACGTCATCAACATAGATAATGGCAGTGTGTGTTACGCCATTACATGTTGTTTTTTTGTTCTATAAATACAGTACTTCCCCTCCTGGCCTCCCCTCTCCCCATTCAGTGTTAAGTAACCTTCCATTTATACCTCTGTTGCTGAAAAGTATTAATTTAAACTTCGACATGTATTTTAGTAACATGAATATTTCGTCCATGTTGTGGCTTAACATTATTCGTTACCATTTGTTTAACACGGTAATACAGTGTGACAAATATTCTTCTTACCAATGTCTCTATCAATCATTCCCTCTTTTGTTCCTTCCTATTACCACACTGGACTCTGTTTCTTTCTAGTCTTACCAATCCCCAATCTCTCCTTTCGATTTCATTTCACAGACTCGTCTGCATTATGCCATACTCACTCTGATATAGTCTGAGATTTATGTTGTCATTGTACTAACATTAAAATAGAAATAGGCATAAACCTTATAATTTTGATGCTGACAACTTTACTCAGATTAATAATAAAAGGTTAAAGGTCCGCTTATGAGTGGTAGTCAATGGGACAGAGTGAAGCACACACTAGACTGTATGAAATACTACAATAGCACGCATCACAAGGATGATGTGTGGCCCAGAGACCTCTCCACTCACGTGAGACCCGAGTCAGCTTCGGCTATAGCTGGGTAAGCAGGAAGACCTCACTGAGATAGCCGAGTCAAACTCCCCACACCCTACTCACAGGGGTGGTAACCTCTGGAATCCGTGAAAGATTTTTATGGTGTCCCAAGAAAGGACCGAACACTGGACCATTTGTAGCAGAAAAGAAGCGGTGACCAAGTAAAGGCCCTAAGCAGAGATGTGTGTGTTTGTTTCCCCACAAATTAACCAAGTAAAGAACCCAAGCAGAGATGTGTGTATTTGTTTCCCCAGAAATTAACCAAGTAAAGAACCCAAGCAGAGATGTGTGTGTTTGTTTCCCCACAAATTAACCAAGTCAAGAACCCAAACAGAGATGTGTGTGTTTGTTTCCCCACAAATTAACTTCACATTCCACCATCCTGATGGGCTAAAACCGCTCTATAATATTTCATGTCCTATAATTTGACACACTATTATAATTCCATACACTCTTCTGTACTGCACACCAGCCAGTCAATAACAATTTTCTTTCGTTTTTATATTTCTGTGTTCATTCCTTGTCACGTGTCATTGTGCCAGTTTAATGTGTGTGTGTTTTATCGCGCAGTGAGCACATTTTTTTCCTGTCTTGATTTATCTATCTTCTTCCTGTCTGTTCCACGTCTAAATTCTCTCTCTCTCTCTCTCTCTCTCTCTCTCTCTCTCTCTCTCTCTCTCTCTCTCTCTCTCTCATGAACTAAGAACAGAGTGTTACTGTTAAATACTCTGTATTGTGTGGCCCGTGAACATACTAGGAATTAATAATAGAATCCGGCCTGCAAATACTGCTGACAAATACTGTTTGTCAACCCTACACTCTCTCCAAGTCAAGGCTACTTGGTACTCTGGTCACCAAGTCTCACCTTCACTATCAGCTCTCGGACTGTCACCTCAATGATATTCTTCTGTTGTGTTTCTCATCCATTGAACTGAACATTAAAACAATTGTTTATGGCAAGTAGAACCAACCATCACACTAATTTGTATGTTTACCAAGAACACTCTTTAATGAACAATGTCACCAAACCATCTCACTAATTTGTATGTTTATTTTTCAATAATTTTTTTTTACAAAGCCACTTTGTGGTTCTGGTATGTCACTGCTGCCTGTGACATGCTCCAGAAAGTCTCATCTGACCTTCACCCTACTGTACAAAGGTATCCCGCTCTTGATTTACAGGCACAGCAATATGTAAACGAGTGGCAGGAGCAGTACACCCAGCAGGAAGAATATAATGATTTACAGGCAGAGAGAGAGAGAGAGAGAGAGAGAGAGAGAGAGAGAGAGAGAGAGAGAGAGAGAGAGAGAGAGAGAGAGAGAGAGAGAGAGAGAGAGAGAGAGAGAGAGAGAGAGAGAGAGAGAGAGAGAGAAAGAAATTGTATATATATGTATGTACGCGACAGGAAACGTGTGTGTGTGTGTGTGTGTGTTGGGTTCGTACTATCCCTATCGCTGTAAAATTATTGACCATTATATTCCTTTAAATTAAGATTAACTTGGACTACTGTATGAAGGTAAAACTGATTTTGTGGTTAATGCATGTGTGTGTGTGTGTGTGTGTGTGTGTGTGTGTGTGTACCAATCTGAAATGCTTGTGATCCTCCCTAGATACAGAAAAGTTGTTTGATAATTGTTAAACAAATATGGGTCATTAGTCAGACTTAAAATAAAGTATACTACATTGATTTGCAAGAAGTAACAACACAATAATTGACAAAGGATTAAATTACTCGCAGTACACTGGAGTTCATTATTTAATTTGTATTATCTCTTCCTCCACTGTCCCTACGGATGCCGCCATGACACTATCTCAAGGTCACACACACATTGACACACATACATTATTACAAGGCCACACACACATTAACACACATACATTATTACAAGGCCACACACACATTAACACACATACATTATTACAAGGCCACACACACATTAACACACATACATTATTACAAGGCCACACACACATTAACACACATACATTATTACAAGGCCACACACACATTAACACACATACATTATTACAATGCCACACACACATTAACATACATACATTATTACAAGGCTACACACACATTAACACGCATACATTATTACAAGGCTACACACACATTAACACACATATACTATCACAAGGCCACACACACATTAACACACACACTATCTCAAGGCTACACACATACACTATCACAGGGCCACACACACCTTAACACACATACACTATCACAGGGCCACACACACATTAACACACACACACTATCACCAGGCCACACACACATTAACACACATACAGTATATAAAACCAATATCTTTCATGTATGTTTATCTTTTCTTGTAACACTACATGAATATATTTTATTTGTATATTTGACATGTATTTGTCTAATTTTAACAATATACAGTATATATTAGATATATTGGTACATCCTGTGATAAGTCTTGCAGACAGTCGTATATACAATAGGGTGGAGGGTAGGGTGAGTGAGGAGAAGGAGAGAGGAAGGATGGAGGGTTTGGAGGGAACGATGACGTAAGGGTAAGAAAAAGGAAGAGTAGGAATGAAGGAAAGGGAAGAAATTGTAGGAAGGGATAGGAGAAAAAGGTTAATGGGAAGGAAGTGAGGATTGGGGATAGTAAAGGAGAGGAAGGGAGAGGATATGAAGCTGTAAAGGAAGGAAAGGGAAAAGAGCGGTAGGGGAGGGAAGGGAAGGGTAGGTAGGGTAAAGGTAGGGGAGGGAGAGGAACGAATAGGAGAATGTAAAGGCATTAATTTTATATTTGTCATCTTGGTTAGTGGGAATGGTAACACATTGAGGAATATTGTGTCAGACATTAATTTTATGTTTGTTATCTTGGTTAGTGGGAAGGGTAACACATTGAAGATGTTAAAACTAGAGTCACAACAGTCACTTATCGTTCATCATTATTTGTCTCTCATACAACCTCTTTTCTCTGCCTAATATGTTACCAAGTCAATGTATTTACTTATACATTACACATATAGTATATTGGTTTTCTTGGTGTGTTTTGTGTTGTCCATGTTGGTGTTCCTTCATTACTATTGTGTCACCCTCCTGTCCTCTACAACACACACAGGACTACTGTGTAAACTGTGGATAACAAAGGTTAGTATACACACAACCATTATGTTGTTAATTAAGTCACTAGAGAGAGAGAGAGAGAGAGAGAGAGAGAGAGAGAGAGAGAGAGAGAGAGAGAGAGAGAGAGAGAGAGAGAGAGATCACTATGACACTTACCTAGAGAAAGATTTTTAGGATTCAAATTGCGAGTGTCATAATTACACTGTTAACATTCGATGGAGAAAAGTAGATGAAAGAAAATTGGAGTTTGTATTTTTATGACATATACTAGATGACTATAAGATATATTAATCTCAGAGTATAGAAATAAATTACACTATATCATCATGTCAGCCAATTATCACAGAAAGAATAAGGAAATCTGCCAGTAACACACACACACACATCACAATCATTTACTGCCTTTCTGCCATCCACCCCGAGCACTCATCGGACCTGCCCTGATCGACCACATCATCGTCACATCAGACCGTCTTAAGATCCAGTTTCCTTCTTCCAAGCTAGTTATCTGTGGTGACTTTAATGAATTAAATACTAGCAACCTTCAGTTACAGCTTTCATTAAAGTAAGTTGTAGACATTCCAACCAGTGGCAATGTGGTAATTATTTCCCACAGAGAAGCATTAACGACATAATATCAGCAATTATCGTTGTTATTTAACATTTATATTGCCAGTAGTTACAGCCATCTAAAAAGATTCTCGAATTTATTTATATATTTATAATACCAAAATTTCGAGCCATCTAAAAAGATACTCGAACTTAATTAAAGAAACAATCACATAACATCACAAATCCAAGAAATCAGTCGAATATCTCGATAATATATTTCTGGGTTGTGAAGCACTAGATCATAAATTACCAGGTTTAGTCTGGAAGCCGGAAAGTTAGTATTTACGGAGGCAGTGAAGAGAACACACCATACAGAGTGGATTATACAGGTGGGAAGAAGTGTTAGAGGGAATTCTCACATACGTGCAATACAAAAGAACTTGATACACAACCACGTCTGGACATCAAGCTGCAACTCCAATACAGCTTAACTAAACAATATATCGTTCACTTCTCATGATAAGTATCCGATTATATACCAGCTGCCCAGTTAGGTAGGATAATGATCGATTTAGAGATAACATTAGACACAGGAACAAGAAAAAGAATAAAGGAAGTTTCATTGCCATTCGTAACGTAAATTTACAACATATGATATATTGTTTTTTTTATACTTCTTTTATACCTCGGGACTGTAGGGTGTCAGTAGCCCGTGACTCTTACGAGGCCCCGAGATTATTGGGTGTCTCACTAGATGAGACAGTGAAGCTTTTTGGTGATGTTGGTACCATAGCTTCTTTTCTGCCCCACTCGATGACCACACCTTATTTATACACGTCAATATCACTATCACTACATATGATTATAAATCATTCTACAATGAGCGACATACTAAAATAATTAAGATTAATTTGTTTAGTGAAGGAGTTAACTTCGAACTCGTAAGTAAATATACGAAAGCCCGTATGAAAGTTTTGTGTGAAAGTTGTTGTTAATCGAGGTCGGCTAGGGCGGTCGTGACAAGTAAATTTCATAACGGGCAACATTACCTTAGACCTAGTGTTGACTGACATTTTGGTAACCAGCTTTACCCTGCCCCCCCAACCCTTCCCTCCCCTGGGACGCAGCACACATTGTTCTGTTCTGTGTTCACCTGCACCCACCACTATACTCTACCAAGCCCCTGTCATTATGACCACACCTGACTCAGCCTTAAGGTCAGTGGATCACCTGGTACCCCTGGACTGAAGTCATCACTGAGACAGAATTATACACCAAGTGGAATAATATTGTTATCACCTCTACTCTACACACCTGACACAGCCTTAAGGTCAGTGGATCACCTGCTACACCTGGACTAAGGTCAAGACAGACTTATACACCAAGTGGAATAATTTTGTTATCACGTCGACTCTACACAAACATAAACAGGTTCAAACGGCTCAGAAATAAAAAAAATCAGAGAAATTGCCAAGGCAAAGAAAAACCACTACCCAAGTAAAATTTACAGTTCAAAACAAACAAATAATTTTCAATGGTTTTCCAAAATTAAACATCTGTGTGGACTATCAAATAATTTCTCCACCATCCTCTGTGTCTCCCATCTCTCTCACTCTGAATCCAGTGACAAAATGAACCATCACTTCTCCACCATCTGTCAGACCCTCCCTTCGCTTGACTACACGAAGCTCCCCGGCTATCTACCTTCTCCATCCTTACCTCACTCTTGTGCACTTTGAAGAGTTTGTTTGCTTTCCCGTCAAAGCCTTGTCTGGCCTGATGGAGAGCAGTTTATCGGATGTAGCTTCCTGTCTGGAGGCAAACTCAGACATATCAGAAGACAACGAGATTTTACAATAGGATAAATGGCCGCCTTGGCAAACCCTTACCCAATATCCCCCTCTTCTCAATCATTCCTCAGCATGTGTTACAGATATCCATCTCATCCACCTCTACCAAGCAATGTGTGGAGGCCTCTTCTGACTGCTGGGAATCTGCTAATGTGAATTGTTTGCC
The DNA here is from genome assembly GCA_033782935.1 of Petrolisthes cinctipes. NCBI lineage: Eukaryota > Metazoa > Arthropoda > Malacostraca > Decapoda > Porcellanidae > Petrolisthes > Petrolisthes cinctipes. The sequence continues at coordinate 21,560 of JAWQEG010002474.1, forward strand.
TCTCACTGCCAAGACCGTCAAGAATACTTCGGATATGCATGACGTACTTGACTCTCAGTCTTCTTTGCCTTGCTCTGGTGCTTCGACCCCTACCCACACCTGTTCCTCGTCTCATTGTCCTGCATTTGCCCTGGGTGACACATGAGTCAAGCTCTCCTTTTCTATGGACATGAAGCTGCAGTGGTTGTTTGTCGTTAACAAGGCCCTCCAACTGCAGCATGGACTGGCTGAAGTAAAGATGTCTGCAGTCAGATCCCGGTTCATCATCATCTCCAGAAAGTATCAGGACATCATCGAGAGAGTCAAATATGGTGAATATTTTTGTCTCTCCATCACATTCCTCAGGGTTCGCCTGAGAGTCCTCGTGGGGTTGCATAGTCCCCAAGCAGACTTAAAGTACCCCAGCTTCATAGTCTCCAAGCAGACTTAAAGTACCCCAGCTTCATAGTCTCCAAGCAGACTTAAAGTACCCCAGCTTCATAGTCCCCAAGCTGACTTAAAGTATCCCAGCTACATAGTCCCCAAGCAGACTTAAAGTACCCCAGCTACATAGTCCCCAAGCAGACTTAAAGTACCCCAGCTTCATAGTCCCCTGCCCTGCCTCCCATCACCTCTCACCTATCAATATTCCATATTAAGTCCTGCTTCAACCTCATACCTCTATCTTACACGGCTTGACTCCTTTCCAGTTTGTGCTCACGTCAACCAATACAATGTCATCTAAGAATAAAGCACTACATGTAACCTCCTCTCTAACATCTGCAGTCATCTCATCCATCACAAGATCGAAAATGTAAGGGCTGAGAACCGACACTCTTCCATCATTCTAACAACACTTCTTACTCGAGCCGTTGTTCCTGCATACATACTGTATCTTGCTGAACAATTACATACATCTTAGGAACTTCTTTCACCTTCATACATCTCCAAACTTGAAACTGCCTTGAAACCCGATCATACACTTTCTCCAGATCAATGAACACCAAGTGTAGCTCTTTCTACTTCCTTCTGTACTTCTCCATTGCCTGTCTCAAAGAAACTATTGCATCCACTGTCCCTTTTCCGGTATAACCCGAACTGTTCTTCTCTTACACAATTTTCTCTCCATATTCTCACTTCTATCAAATATAGAACTCAAGCATAGTTTTCCATCATCTGAGACATAGATTTTTTGCCTCTGTAATTACTACTCTCCTAGATGTCTCCTTTCTCTTTATAAATCAGTATCACTACACTCGTGATACATAATTTCTGACCAGAGTGTGATGAGCAGAAAGCTTTGAATCGCCTGGTATTGCTCATTTCCCCTCCCAGTCCACCTATAGAGGCTGAGTTCGAATGCAGGGTATGTGTGGTGCCTCCTGCCGTTCGTCTGGTCAGAGATTACGTATCACGAGTGTACATTGTAGCCAGCAAATCTCATAATATATTTACTCCTTCTCTCCCTAAACATTTCCACTCTTTGATTGGTAATACCATCAGGACCAACTGCCTTTCCTTCTCTCATTTTTAGTAACGCTATCTGTACTTCAAATCCGTTAATATCCTGTACTTCTCTTACATGCTAATTTCCATCCTCTATCATTCTCCAATCGTTCTCCTCATTCAATAATTTTTCAAAAAAATAATTCCACTCTGTATTTACACCATCCTTATCTATCAACACTCTCCCTCCTCATCCTTGATCTACTTGATGTGTGTTAGATCTTTGGTGGCTTTGTTTCTGTTCTTCGCTATCCTATACATATTCTTCTGTCCCTCTGTCGCCTCTAGCTACTCATAGAAATCATTCGTTACTGTCGCCTTACCCTGTGCTACTGCTCCTTTGTATTCTATACACACCACCTTTCAAGACTCTCTAATCTCTTTCGAAACATTCGTGTCATAGGCTCTGTTTGCTTCTTTCTGTTTACTGATTTTCTCCAGTGTATCCTGGTTCAACCACCAAGTTTCTTTATATATTTTGTTGTTCTTTACCAAATGTTTTACCGACAATTTCTTCCTCTTTTCAAATCACATTAATATTTTCTTTCCACCAGGTCTTCAGATTTTATTCTTGTTTGATGTTACTCAGAAATGCTTCTATGAAAGTCTCCCTCAGTTTCAATCTCCACCCTTTAATCTTTGGTTCTCCCTTCCAAGTTCAAATTCCCTCAGTAAAGTAATCTGATACAATGATTTACAGTCACAGCAATATGTAAACGATTGGCAGGAGCAGCAGACCCAGCAGGTAGAATATAATGATTTACAGGAACAGCAATATGTAAACGATTGGCAGGAGCAGTAGACCCAGCAGGTAGAATATAATGAAGCCAAAGTGTGACATGAACAGAGAATAAAACTGGCACCGTGGAGCACTGGTTCTGAGATGTTATCAGTCCCGATGTGAGGATGAGATCCAGAGTACCTTCCTGAAGCTGAAAGATCATGTCAGGATCGGTGGAGGTACAGAAGAAGGTGATGTGGCTAGAAGGTATGTATGCAAGTTAAGAGTTTGTCCAGAGGTGAGAGACCATCCTGGAAATAATTCCTGGAGAAAGAAAATACTCGGATGATGAGGAAAAACATTGACCATGAGTTGACTGAGTTTAACATAACTGGTGATACCACAGATGCTCCAGGAGATGACATTAAGAGCGAACCCTATGTTTGCAGGAAGAAGTCCGGAGAGTAGAGGCAGATGAACGACCTGGAGAAAGAGACAAAATACGTGGCTATACCCACTGGACCAGGAGGGATCGCCTGGAACGAGCAGGAGGCGGGAAGGCTCTATGTTTCAAGGAGGGTAATTAGTCCCAGCTACTAAATGTGGAAACACCTCTCCAGATGGAAACCATGTTTTTCTGGGTTGTACTGGCTGACTGTTCAGTCCTCATGATCTGCGCTATGTACCGTCCACCAAGACAGGGGCCTGCCTCACTCCACTACTTGACAGAGAAACTGAATGACCTGCTGATAGAACACCGTTGCAGCCACTTCCTGGTGGTGGGTGACCTCAACCACCACCTGTAGCAGTAAGCCTCCAAAAAATCTCCTGGATGTACAGGGCTTGATAGACCATGTGACTTTCCCCACACAGGAACGGGAAGGGACGCTGGATCCTGTCATCTCTGACCTCCAGGTGGACACCCTATGCTGTCACCAGCTGGCACCCGTAGACAGCTCTGACCATCATGCTGTCCTGACCAGGGTAAATGTGGGTGTGGCAAGGGACACTATTTGGATGTAGGACAAGGCAGACTTGATATCCTTGTGACATGACCTGCAGTAAACATCGTGACCAACCCTGCTCCAAGGAGGGTCAGGGAATAAAGCACATACTTTCACATCACACCTCTTAGCCCTCCAAAAAACGTTAAATGTAAAATAAAGAAAAACAAAACTCAAGGCAAAAATCAATAGTTGCCATCTTGTCGGTAAAGTAAAGGTGGTAACGGCTGAGATGATGGATTACTGAGTCTCAACAACGGTGGAGAGTTTGGGAATAGAGGTGGACAGAGATGCAACCAGCCTGTCAATCCTGGCTTCAAGGGCAGAAAAGCAGTTCTCAAGGGCACTACATCGTGCCTTGACAGAAGCAACAAACTGGCGGAGGGCAAGGTTAGGAGGTGGGGCAGGATTGTTGGGAGGAATAGACTGGGAAGGTGATGGTGGATGCAGTGTTGTGGTAATAGACTGGGAAGGTAATGGTGGATGCAGTGTTGTGGTAGTAGACTGTGGTAATAGACTGGGAAGGTGATGGTGGATGAAGTGTTGTGGTAGTAGACTGTGGTAATAGACTGGAAAGGTGATGGTGGATGCAGTGTTGTGGTAATAGACTGGGAAGGTGATGGTGGATGCAGTGTTGTGGTAGTAGACTGTAGTAATAGACTGGGAAGGTGATGGTGGATGAAGTACTGTGGTAATATACTGGAAAGGTGATGGTGGATGAAGTACTGTGGTAGTAGACTGTGGTAATAGACTGGGAAGGTGATGGTGGATGAAGTACTGTGGTAGTAGACTGTGGTAATACACTGGGAAGGTGATAGTGGATGAAGTACTGTGGTAGTAGACTGTGGTAATAGACTGGGAAGGTGATGGTGGATGAAGTACTGTGGTAATAGAGGCACGAGTTGGGGACTAGCATCAATCACAACCATGACACACGTTAACTCCTGGCTGAAAGCAACGTGGTCACTTCCACAGAAACAAGTTCCCAGGACTTGGAGGCTCATAGGTGGAGGCAGTAGGACATGATGGTTTACTCCTAACAGAACACATCATGGAGTTATGGTCAGTCACACACCAGACACACTTCAACAAGGGTGAACGGTACCAGAAGATGAGTCCAACTCTTCAGCAACAAGGCTAGTCATTATGAAGTTTCCACACATCACACACTGGTTGATTGATTGATTTATTGATATTAGGCGCTGTAACAGCGAGGTCCTATGGCCCCAAAGGAAGAAAGTGATTGAGAGGTGGGACAGTAAGTACTAAGGTTACATGAAAATAGGGACAATTGAAGTGAAAGCCGCTTTTAGTCATTTAACAACAAGCAGGGGTACTGGGGAGATATTTGTAGCCCCCTGCCCCAGGGAGACATCACAGGGTGGAAGACACGAGAGGAAATGGAAGGAAATCTCAAGTGGAGGTAGTTGAGGAAGACTACAGTCAACAGTAATACAGGGGAACCATCCTAGAGGAAACGAGTCAGAACCCTGAATGTTGGCAGTATTACCAAGCGTTGTAGAGCTTGTAGATGTTATGGAGAGAAAGCAGATGGATATATTGTGTTTACAGGAAAGAAGATGAAAATTAAATAAAGCAAAGGAGATAGGCATTGGTTATAAGATGCTGTACAGTGGAGCTAACAACTATGGAAGAAGTGGATCATTATCAGCAAGGATATATTATGAAAGATAAGGAAGTGTAGGTTAAAGGGATATCTTATAGAATAATGCGAATAAAGGTGTGTCGTGGAGAAAAGGTGTTGAACATAGTAACTAGATGTGTTCCACAAGTAGCATGTGAATAGGAAGATAAAATTGAGTTCTGGAGAACAATGAATGAGTTCATGACGTCGATGTTTGCAGACGAGAGAGTAATTATCGGATGTGACCTAAATAGACATGTTGGTGAAAATATAGGTAGAGTTTATGGAGGACATGGCATCGGTGAGATGAATGAGGAAGGAGAATGAAGAGTGCATTTCGCAGTGGCATTTGATCTTGCAATTTGTAACACCTTCTTTACGTGCAAATATTATGCTACATACAGCAGTGTAGTAAGGCAGACACAGATAGATATCATTTTGTATAGGAGAGGGCAACTGGCTGAACTGAAGAATTGTAAAACGATAAGAGGGGAAAGTGTTTAGGGGGTGCAGAAATAGAGAGACAGGCTTGGGGAGGGGGGGTTGTGTGTGCTAGGGGGGTACGGTGATTTACGGGACAGGGTTGGGGAGGGGGGGGTTGTGTGTGTTTAGTGGTATCAGATTATATTACTGCAGGAATTTGAACTTCGAAGGGAGAACCAAAGATAAAAGGGTGTAGAATGAAACATCAAGAACTGAGGCAGACTTTAATGAAGCATTTCTGTGTAACATCAAACCAGAATAAAATACGAACACCTGGTGGAAAGAGAATATTAATGTGATTTGAAAAGAGGAAGAAGTTGTCAGTAAAACATTTGGCAAAGAACAACAAAATAATAAAGAAACTTGGTGGTTGAACCAGAATACACTGGAGAAAAATCAGTAAACAGAAAAAGCAAAGAGAGCCTATGACACAAATGTTTCGAAAGAGATTAGAGAGGCTTGGAAAGTGGCATGTATAGAATACAAAGGAGCAGTAGCACAGGGTAAGGCGACAGCAACGAATGATTTCTATGAGTAGCTAGAGGCGACAGAGGGAAAGAAGAATATGTATAGGATAGCGAAGAACAGAAACAAAGCCACCAAAGATCTAACACACATCAAGTAGATCAAGGATGAGGAGGGAGAGTGTTGACAGATAAGGATGGTGTAAATACATGGTGTATTTTAAGAAATTATTGAATGATTGATTGATTGATTGATTGATTGATATTAGGCTCCGCAACAGCGAGGTCATATAGCGCAAGAAAAAGGTGATGGAGAGTGGAGACAGCAAGCAGGAAGGAGATAGAAAGGAAAGAGGGACAGTTGAAGAACTAAAAGCCTGTGGCTGGGACCGAAGGGGCGCCAAAACCCTTAAAGTTTTGCCCACATCACCAGGGAATTATTGAATGAGGAAAACTATAGAAGATGGAAATCAGCATGTAAGAGAAGTACAAGATATTAATGGAGAGGAACTACAAATAGCGTTACTAAAAATGAAAGAAGGAAAGACAGTTGGTCCTGATGGTATTACCAGTCAAAGAGTGGAAATGTTTAGGGAGAAAAGGAGTGAATATATTATGAGATTGGCTGGCTACAATGTACTGGTACTGATTTATAAAGAGAAAGGAGACATCCAGGACTGTAGTAATTACAGAGGCATAAAACCTATGTTTTAGATGATGGAAATCTATGCATGAGTTCTGTATTAGATAGAAGAGAGAATATGGAGAGAAACTTGTGTAAGAGAAGAACAGTTCGGGTTTATACCGGAAAAGGGACAGTGGATGCAATATTTTCTTTGAGACAGCCAACAGAGAAGTTCAGAAGAAAGCAGAAAGAGCTACACTTGGTGTTCATTGATCTGGAGAAAGTGTATGATTGGGTTTCAAAGCAGGAAGTTTGGAGATGTATGAAGGTGAAAGAAGTTCCTAAGATGTATGTAATTGTTCAGCAAGATACAGTATGTATGCAGGAGCAACGGCTCGAGTAAGAAGTGTTGTTAGAATGATGGAAGAGTGTCGGTTCTCAGCCCTTACATTTTCGATCTTGTGATGGATGTGATGACTGCAGATGTTAGAGAGGAGGTTACATGTAGTGCTTTATTCTTGGATGACATTGTATTGGTTGACTTGAGCAAGGATGGAGAGGAACAAAAACTGGAAAGGTGTCAAGCCCTGGAAGATAGAGGCATGAAGCTTAAGCAGAACTTATGATGGATTATTGATGGGTGAGAGGTGATGGGAGGCAGGGCAGGGATAAGACAGAATGGATGCAAAAAATATCAAGAAGGTGCAGAATTTCAAATACCTGGGATCAGAAGTTTCAAAGATATTGAGGCTGAAAGTAGCCAGAGAATACAGTGAGCTTGAATTAACTGGAGAAAGTCAACCGGAGTTCTATGTGACAAGAGAATTAGTGCAAAGATTAAATGGAAGCTTTATAATATAATGAAAGCTCAAGAACAGAAACTGGAAATTGCGGAAATGTGAATGCTGAGGTGCATGTGTTGAGTCACAAGAAGAGATAGTATCCGGAATGAACATATTAGAGAAATGATCAAGATGATGGAAGTATCGAAGATGGTACAGCAAAGAATACTATAGTGGTATGGACATTGTATGTGTACGGAAGAGAACCAAGTGTGAAGAAGAATCATGAATATAGAAGTGGAGGAAAGAGGAGGTAGAGGAAGACCGAAGCTTAGATGGAAGAACAGAATTGCGAGGGACCAGCAAGACAAGATAATGATAGAACAGGATGCCCAAAACAGGAAACGACGGCCCCTTAAAAATATCGGAAAATCTGAAGAAGAAGATCCTTGAGGAAACGAAAGGCAGCGTACTCACCAGGGTGTCCCTCGGCAAGACTCTGGTCAACATCAACAGGAAACCAGGTGAAGATGTAGCTTGGGTACTTTTAGTCTGCTTGGGTACTATGTAGCTGGGGTTCTTAAGAGTCTGCATGGGTACTATGTAGCTGGGGTTCTTAAGAGTCTGCATGGGTACTATGTAGTTGGGGTTCTTAAGAGTCTGCATGGGTACTATGTAGCTGGGGTTCTTAAGAGTCTGCATGGGTACTATGTAGTTGGGGTTCTTAAGAGTCTGCATGGGTACTATGTAGCTGGGGTTCTTAAGAGTCTGCATGGGTACTAATTAGCTGAGGTTCTTAAGAATCTGCGTGGGTACTATGTAGCTGGGGTTCTTAAGAGTCTGCATGGGTACTATGTAGCTGGGGTTCTTAAGAGTCTGCATGGGTACTATGTAGCTGGGGTTCTTAAGAGTCTGCATGGGTACTATGTAGCTGGGGTTCTTAAGAGTCTGCATGGGTACTATGTAGCTGGGGTTCTTAAGAGTCTGCATGGGTACTATGTAGCTGGGGTTCTTAAGAGTCTGCATGGGTACTATGTAGCTGGGGTTCTTAAGAGTCTGCGTGGGTGCTATGTAGCTGGGGTACTTTAAGTCTGCTTGGGGACTATGGAGCTGGGGTACATTAAATCTTCTTGGGGACTATGCAACCACACGAGGACTCTCAGGCGAACCCTGAGGAATGTGAGGGAGAGACAAAAATATTCACCATACTTGACTCTCTTGATAATGACCTGACACTTTCTGGAGATGATGATGAACCGGGATGTGACTGCAGACATTATTACTTCAGCCAGTTCATGATGCAGTTGGAGGGCCTTGTTAACGACAAACAACCACTGCAGCTTCATGTCCATAGAAAAGGAGAGCTTGACTCATGTGTCACCCAGGGCAAACGCAGGAGAATGAGACGAGGACCAGGAGTGGGTAGGGGTCGAAGCACCAGAGCAAGGCAAAGAAGACTGAGAGTCAAGTACGTCATGCACAGCCGAAGTATCCTTGACGGTCTTGGCAGTGAGAGGCAAACAATTCACATTAGCAGATTCCCAGCAGTCAGAAGAGGCCTCCACACATTGCTTGGTAGAGGTGGATGAGATGGATATCTGTAACCCATGTTGAGGAATGATTGAGAAGAGGGGGATATTGGGTAAGGGCTGCCAAGGCGGCCATTTATCCTATTGTAAAAACTTGTTGTCTTCTGATATGTCTGAGTTTGCCTCCAGACAGGAAGCTACATCCGATAAACTGCTCTCCATCAGGCCAGACACGGCTTTGATGGAAAAGCAAACAAAATCTTCAAAGTGCACAAGAGTGAGGTAAGGATGGAGAAGGTAGATAGCCGGGGAGCTTCGTGTAGTCAAGCGAAGGGAGGGTCTGACAGATGGTGGAGAAGTGATGGTTCATTTTGTCACTGGATTCAGAGTGAGAGAGATGGGAGACACAGGGGATGGTGGAGAAATTATTTGATAGTCCACACAGATGTTTTATTTTGAAAAACCATTGAAAATTATTTGTTTGTTTTAAACTGTAAATTTTACTTGGGTAGTGGTTTTTCTTTGCCTTGGCAATTTCTCAGATTACTTTATTTCTGAGCCGTTTGAACCTGTTTATGTTTGTGTAGAGTCGACGTGATAACAAAATTATTCCACTTGGTGTATAAGTCTGTCTTGACCTCAGTCCAGGGGTACCAGGTGATTCACTGACCTTAAGGCTGTGTCAGGTGTGTAGAGTAGAGGTGATAACAATATTATTCCACTTGGTGTATAAGTCTGTCTCAGTGATGACTTCAGTCCAGGGGTACCAGGTGATCCACTGACCTTAAGGCTGAGTCAGGTGTGGTCATAATGACAGGGGCTTGGTGGAGTATAGTGGTTGGTGCAGGTGAACACAGAACAGAACAATGTGTGCTGCGTCCCAGGGGAGGGAAGGGTTGGGGGGGCAGGGTAAAGCTGGTTACCAAAATGTCAGTCAACACTAGGTCTAAGGTAATGTTGCCCGTTATGAAATTTACTTGTCACGACCGCCCTAGCCGACCGCGATTAACAACAACTTTCACACAAAACTTTCACACGGGCTTTCGTATATTTACTTACGAGTTCGAAGTTAACTCCTTCACTAAACAAATTAATCTTAATTATTTTAGTATGTCGCTCATTGTAGCATGATTTATAATTATATATTGTGATAGTGATATTGACGTGTATAAATAAGGTGTCGTCATCTAGTGGGGCAGAAGAGAAGCTACGGTACCAACATCACCAAGAAGCTTCACTGTCCCATCTAGTGCAACACCCAATAATCTCGGGGCCTCGCAAGATTCACGGGCTACTGACACCCTACAGTCCAGAGGTAAAAAATAAGTATGAAAAAAACAATATATCATATGTTGTAAATTTACGTTACGAATGGCAATGAAACTTCCTTTATTCTTTGTGTTGTTCCTGTGTCTAATGTTATCTCTAAATCGATCCTTATCCTACCTAACTGGCCAGCTGGTATATAATCGGACACTTATCATATGATGAGAAGTGAACGATATATTGATTAGTTAAATTAAGTTGTATTGGAGTTGCAGCTTGATGTCCAGACGACTTTTTGTATTGCACTTATATGAGAATTCCCTCTAACACTTCTCCCCACCTGTATAATCCACTCTGTATGGTGTGTTCTCTTCACTGCCTCCGTAAGTACTAACTTTCCGGCTTCCAGACTAAACCTGGTAATTTATGATCTAGTGCTTCACAACCCAGAAATATTTTATCGAGATATTCGACTGATTTCTTGGATTTGTGATGTTATGCGATTGTTTCTTTATCTAGTTCGAGTATCTTTTTAGATGGCTCGAAATTTTGGTATTATAATTATATAATTAAGTTCGAGAATCTTTTTTGATGGCTGGAATTACTGGCAATATAAATGTTAAAGAACAACGATAATTCCTGATATTATGTCGTTAACGCTGCTCTGTGGGAAATAATTACTACATTGCCACTGGTTGGAATGTCTACAACTTACTTTAATGAAAGCTGTAACTGGAGGTTGCTAGTATTTAATTCATTAAAGTCTGTACTCTGAGATTAATATATCTTATAGTCATCTAGAACATGTCATAAAAATACAAACTCCAATTTTCTTTCATCTACATTTTTTCCATCGAATGCTAACAGTGTAATTATGACGCTCACGATCTGAAACCTAAAAATCTTTCTCTAGGTAAGTGTCATAGTGATCTCTCTCTCTCTCTCTCTCTCTCTCTCTCTCTCTCTCTCTCTCTCTCTCTCTCTCTCTCTCTCTCGTTTCTTAATTAACAACATAGTGGTTGTGTGTATACTAACCTTTGTTGTCCACAGTTTACACAGTAGTCCTGTGTGTGTTGTAGAGGACAGGAGGGTGACACAATAGTAATGAAGGAACACCAACATGGACAACACAAAACACACCAAGAAAACCAATATACTATATGTGTAATGTATAAGTAAATACATTGACTTGGTAACATATTAGGCAGAGAAAAGAGGTTGTATGAGAGACAAATAATGTTGAACGATAAGTGACTGTTGTGACTCTATTTTTAACATCTTCAATGTGTTACTCTTGTCATAATGTATGAGTGTCAATGTGTGTGTGGCCTTGTGATAGTGTAATGGCGGCATCCGTAGGGACAATGGAGGAAGAGATAATACAAATTAGATAATGAACTCCAGTGTACTGCGAGTAATTTAATCCTTTGTCAATTATTGTGTTCTTACTTCTTGCAAATCAATGTAGTATACTTTATTTTAAGCCTGACAATTGATCCATATTTGTTTAACAATTACCAAACAACTTTTCTGTATCTAGGGAGGATCACAAGCATTTCAGATTGGTACACACACACACACACACACACACACACACACACACACACACACACACACTAACCACAAAATTAGTTTTACCTTTATACAGTATTCCAAGTTAGTCATGAAGGAATTTAATGGTCAAAAATTTTACAACGATAGGGATAGTACGAACCCAACACACAAGCACACACACACACACACACGTTTCCTGTCACTTACATATATATACAATTTTTTTTTCTCTCTCTCATGAACTAAGAACAGAGTGTTACTGTCAACTACTTTGTATAAAACTCTCTTGTGTAAAGCATCTATGAATGAGCAGTACAACGAAGTTGGAGGTGTGTCTGGGAGACAAATAACTTGTAAACGACATGTCTGGCAAAGAAAAGATCAGAGTATAACTGGTCCGGCAAAGAAAGGTAAATAGTAAGTAACATATGAGTCATAAATAAGATGTCCATCAGGCTATATTTAGAGTAGGAGCGGGTAACATTCGGCACACAGAGGCATATTGTGTGGCCCGTGAACATACTCCGAATAAAAATGGAATCCGGCCTGCAAGGGGTGGCCAACCTTGGCCCGCAGGCCAGATCCAGCCCAAGAAGGCCTATCGTCCGGCCCGAGACAATTACTGTTTGTCAACCTTACACTCTCTCCAAGTCAAGGCTACTTGGTACTCTGGTCACCAAGTCTCACCTTCACTATCAGCTCTCGGACTGTCACCTCAATAATATTTTTCTGTTGAGTTTCTCATCCATTGAACTGAACATTGAAACAATTGTTTATGGCAAGTAGAACCAACCATCACACTAATTTGTATGTTTACCAAGAACACTCTTCAATGAACAATGTCACCAAACCATCTCACTAATTTATATGTTTTTTTTTTTCAATAAATGTTTTGTACAAAACCCCTTTGTGGTTCTCGTTTGTCACTGCTGCCTTCGACATGCTCCAGAAAGACTCATCTGACCTTTGTTCTACTGTACAAAGGTTGCCCACTTTTGATTTCCAGGCACAGCAATATGTAAACGAGTGGCAGGAGCAGTACACCCAGCAGGTAGAATATAAGGATTTACAGGCACAGCAATATGTAAACGAGTGGCAGAAGCAGTAGACCCAGCAGGTAGAATATAATGAAGCCAAAGTGTGACATGAATAGAGAATAAAACTGACACCATGGAGCACTGGTTCTGAGATGTTATCAGTCCCGATGTGAGGATGAGATCCAGAGTACCTTCCTGAAGCTGAAAGGTCATGTCAGGATCGGTGGAGGTACAGAAGAAGGTGATGTGCTAGAAGCTAAGTATGCAAGTTAAGAGTTTGTCCAGAGGTGAGAGACCATCCTGGAAATACTTCCTGGAGAAAGAAAATACTCGGCTGATGAGGAAAAACATACACCATGAGTTGATTGAGTTTAACATAACTGGTGATACCACAGATGCTCCAGGAGATGACATTAAGAGCAAACCCTATGCTTGGAGGAAGAAGTCTCCAGAGAGTAGAGGCAGATGAACGACCTGGAGTAGGAGACAAACCAAGAGAAGAGACTGACACACAAATCTTCTCAAGTGTAACAAATTTCATGAACTGGGCAGATAGGTGGTTATCTTGTTAGTGGAGCTGATTGACACTTAGTCGACGAGTCCTGAACTGTGACTGGCAGAACGCACCAGCCAGCCAAGGTGTCCGGACTGGGATGCACAGGAATCTCTGTCTGTATGGAAAAGGAACTGTCTGCCTATCGCCCACCTATCAGTGTGGGGAAGGAACTGTCTGCCTATCACCCACCTATCAGTGTGGGGAAGGAGATGCCTACCTGTCGCCCACCTGCTGGTTGTGGAGAAGGAGCTGTCTGCCTATCACCCACCTATCAGTGTGAGGAAGGAGATGCCTTCCTGTCGCCCACCTGCTGGTTGTGGGGAAGGAGCTGTCTGCCTATCGCCCACCTATCAGTGTGGGGAAGGAACTGTCTGCCTATCACCCACCTATCAGTGTGGGGAAGGAGCTGTCTGCCTATCGCCCACCTATCAGTGTGGGGAAGGAACTGTCTGCCTATCACCCACCTATCAGTGTGGGGAAGGAGATGCCTACCTGTCGCCCACCTGCTGGTTGTGGAGAAGGAGCTGTCTGCCTATCACCCACCTATCAGTGTGAGGAAGGAGATGCCTTCCTGTCGCCCACCTGCTGGTTGTGGGGAAGGAGCTGTCTGCCTATCGCCCACCTATCAGTGTGGGGAAGGAACTGTCTGCCTATCACCCACCTATCAGTGTGGGGAAGGAGCTGTCTGCCTATCGCCCACCTATCAGTGTGGGGAAGGAACTGTCTGCCTATCGCCCACCTATCAGTGTGGGGAAGGAACTGTCTGCCTATCACCCACCTGCTGGTTGTGGGGAAGGAGCTGCCTGCCTATCACCCAGCTACGTTATCAGTGTGGTGGAATGAGCTGTCCATCTATCGCCTATCTACGGTACCTGTGTGTGGAAGGAGCGACCTGCCTTTTGCCTACTTACCTATTGTGGGAAGGATGGCTACCAGACTGTCCCACTGTGTGGTGTGGTGGTCCTATACTTGTCATGAGTGGGATTAGAGTGTTTGTTGGGGTTTAATATTCAATTGTTATTTATTACTTGTGTTCAGTGGGGATGAGTGGTGGTGTTGGATTTTATCGGAAATTGTGGTGTTAGTTAATGGTGGTTTGTGCCTATTAAGATAATTATTATATAAAACTGTGTTTGGTGTGCTTCATCAATCCCGATCCTAATGAATCTGTGACAATGGGGGCCTGACTGGGATCGGGTGTATTGGATGAATAAAGCAGATCTTGCAGTGTATTAAGTGCCATAAAAATGAATAGAATGGAAGCATTGGTTGAAATTGGATATTGGCCAAGAGGTAAGAAAACTCTTGTCTGAATTTCAAACAGAGGAGAGAATGGAAAGAGAAGCCGAAAAAGCAGCAGAACGAGATGTGAAGGAAGTCGCAGATCGAGAAGCACAGAGAAAACATGAGCTCGAGTTAAAGAAGCTAGAAGTATCAGCACAACCGGAGAGAGGAACGCAAGAGGTGGTTCGAGCCAAGGCTCCCAAACTTCCGGTGTTTGTGGAAGGTAAGGATGAATTAGACAGTTACCTGTTGAGATATGAGCGATTCGCTAGTCAAAAAGAGTGGCCAAAAGAGACTTGGGCAACTGCACTAAGTACTCTGTTGACGGGTACAGCTCTCAGCGTGTATTCAAGGCTTTCAGATACGTCAGCCTTGGACTACGATCAGGTTAAAAATGCAGTGTTGAAGAGAGTTAACTTGACTGAGGACGGTTATAGGGTCAAATTTAGAGATTCTAAGCCGGAAGTGGGTGAGAATCCTGACCAATATATTGTAAGACTTAAGAACATCTGCATATTTTTTTTTTTTTTTTTTTAACCATGGTGTCAATTAAAAGAGAGACAACAAAACATAAGGGTAAGCGGGACACATGAACATCCAATGACTACACTCACACATACACACTCACACATACACACACACACACATCACGAAAGCATAACAGAATGAAACACGAAAATTCAGACGAATATTTACATATGACCACGTTAATCCATCAAAACGAGGGTGGCATACCAGAAGTTCCTCCAGAACCTGGTGGTTCAGCAGGTGTCGACAAACCACATCAAGTGGCAGGCCCTGGGGCAGCAAATGTCGGACAGTGGGGCAGGCCAGGCAATAGTGCTCTATAGTGTTAGCACGAAGCGCTCAACACAAGCGATACTCAGTGAAGGAAGGCTCACCCTGCATCCCAGCAACCTGCCACGGTGGCCAGTAGCAAAGCCTCAAACGAGCAGAGACTACATTGTGCCTTCGAGTCATGAGTTCCCGATGACGGTAGGAATATTTGTGCTGGCAGACAGACTGCGCCGCCGTACAGGGAGAAGAGCAGCGGAGCGGACTCTATAGAGGAAACATGTTAGGGAGAGAGGATGTCCAACACCACGAGGAGGCAGATGGCAGGCCTCCTTCGCGAGTCTGGCACCCATAAAAATTTGACAGTCAAGTTACGATGACGCAATAAGGCCAAAAACGACAAAATCTGCTGAACAACAGTAGTGTGTGTGGGCTGAACAATAGAGAGGGAATGAAGGGTAGGTTTGGAGATACAAAAAATGACAGAATTCACTCCACGTTGACAAACAAGACTAACAGCATCCAGAATGGCATACAGTTCACAAAATGTTTAGCTAGAGTGGTTACAGAGAAGGCAGTTCCGACTTGGAAGTAGGTGTGAAGCTCACATCAGGTATTGGTAGCATCCATGGAGGGGGCCCTGGGGGGATGTCTACAACCATTATATCTATATTAAGACTACGAAGCATAGAGGAAACAGACCTTATAAGAATACATCCAGCAGGCAGTATGGGAGGGACAGGGGAGTTTGGTTTAAGTAAGAGAAGTCCTGACTATATGCCAGTAGTGGGGTGAAAGATATGGGAAATGGAGGCACTTGGCAGTGAAGCAAGTAACATTTGAGTAAATTGTTTCGACTAATAGGGGAAGATGCAACTTACGCTGCATATTCACTATCCTGGTCGACATGGGACTGCCGAGAATTATTCTCATATCTATAATTTGAAATTTCTCTAAAGTTTCCAGAGTAGCCCTAGGAAGTTAAATCAAAGCAAGGGAGAGGTAATCAACAACTGAACAGATAAAAGGAATATAGATGGTCGGCGCTGGAGACGACCCAACAAGTCCTGGACAAAGGGATGGTCTTGAGGCTTGGCAGGGTCAACTGGCCAAATATTGATTGGTACAGCCAGGTAGCGGTTCTGGGAACACATGAGAATGACAGTCCTTCCAATGGTGAATACTGGCCGAGCTTGAGGAAGGTGACAGGTGAATATTCTGCTCTTATCTGGAGAGACAATAATGCCACAGAGAGAGGAGGCCACAGAAAAGGAGTCAAGAAACCGCTGGAGATCCCTTGGTGAGGTGGAATGAACACTGATATCATCAGCATAGCACGTAATTGTAGTTCCAGGAATATTAGGGAGAGAAGCGAGCAACCGATGCATCAGAATATTAAATAAAAATAGGCAGAGAACACCTCCTTGAGGTGTACCAAGATGAAAACAGTGCAAATGACAGAGTCCACACACGGGAGGTCCTGTTACTGAGGTAACCTGGAATCCACCATAGTAGATTACCCTCCATCCAAATTCAACCAGTTGATCCAACATGACGTCTCTATTAGCAACATCGAAAGCACTTCGAAGATCAATGAATGCCACCTCACAAGAGTGGCAAGAGTACAGGTCGACTAGGCAGTGGTGTGTGCTCTGCTGGGAAAGGAAACCAAACAGCCATGGAGAAAGGTGATCCTGCAGTCGGTACACAAGATGATTAAGTAAGATTCTCTCCATAACCTTACAAAAACAGGAAGTAAGGGAAATAGGCCTGAACTTCGCAGTGCTGGGATTAGGGATGGATATTATTGTACTGCTGGTCCAGGCTAGTGGTACACAACCATCACGAAGACAGAGATTGTACAGTCGAAGTAGAAGGTTCCCGGGAACTTGTTGAAGTAGGCAAAGCACAGCATAAGTTGTACCATCATCACCAGGAGAAGAAGCTCTACCCCGAGAGAGAGCACGGCGCAACTCCTCCTTGGTTATCTGCTCTACATCATCATTGTCATCATCTTGCAAAAGAGCAGACATTAGACGTAATTGATGGATAGCAGCACGGGAAGCAAGTGGATTTTATATGTGGATGGGTAGAGTTGCTGGGGTAGATTGTTCTGACCAGACATCGACAAGGTGTTGGGCATAGACGGTGGGAGTGTGATGATGGGCAGTGGCTGGTATCTTTTTAACAACCTGATGGATGAGGCGCTACATAGAAGCCACACTTGTTTGCTGGTTGATGCTGTCTATGAACTGCTACCAAGACTCAGTGTGAGCACACTCCTGTAGGGTGACTAAAGCGTCCCTAGATATTTAGTAACGATGGTGCAGGTCAGGGGTTAGGTTGGCTTGTCACAAAAGGCCATCACGTTAAGCCTCCTGCTTCGCCTCCTGTATACGTGCATCCAGCGTCTAGGAGTGGGCATTATGGCAATGTTGAAGGTGTGGCCAGGAGACCGATAGCCTATAAAAGTCATGATTAGCAGAAACAAGATCTGAGTACAACTGTTCAGGTGAAGATATGTCAAATGCAGGGAATACATGGGCCATAAATAATATGTGAGTCGGGCAATATTTATGGGGCACAACAATACGCAAACGAGTGGCTGAAGCACTTGACCCAGCAGGTAGAGAATAATGAAACCGAAGAGCGACATGATCAGAGAATAAATCTGGCATGGAGGAGCACTGAACCTGAGATGCTATGAGGCCACACGAGACGACGTAATCCAGAGTACCTCCCGGCAATGAGGGGCACCGCCAGTGTCTCAGCATGTCAGATGTTGCTTGCAGATGTATAAAAGGAGACGAACACCATTACGATTAGTAGAGCCAGATCCATCACCCAAGTCAGAATGTCGAGCATTAAAATTTCCCATATACACCATACCATGCACTGTTTGAGAATAAAGAGCCTCAAGAGTAAGTCTAGCTTGGGCAGAATAGACATTACATAATTGGAGTACTCCATCCCCAGGTAGAACCTCAAATAGCTGAAAGGTCATGTCAGAATCAGATGAGATACAGAGGAGGCGAAGTGGCAAGGAGCTATATATGTAAGTCAGGAGACTATTCCTTACTAGATGAACATTTGGCACAGAACCTGAGAAGGGAGGAGCTTGCCCAGCAATGGTTGGCCATCCTGGAAATGCTTCCTGGAGAAAAATAACACTGGCATGATGACCAAAAACGTAGACCTTTAGTTGAGTGAGCTTAGCATGACTGGTAATACCACATATATTCCAGGAGATGACATCCAGCTGACAATCACTAGCAAACTCTGTGTTTGGAGGTAGAAGTCCGGGGAGTGGGGGCAAATGAGCGACCTGGAGAAGAAGATGGACCAGTAGAAGGAACTGACTCGTAAAGCTTTTCAAGGAGGGATGCAACAGTATCCATCCTTTCAGTAATGGTGGTGACAGTGTAGATGATGGCCTGCTGAGCCTCAACCAAGGTGGAGAGTTTGGAGTCATTCACAGCCTAAATGGCAACCAGCCCATTAATCCTGGCTTCAAGGGTGGAGAAGCAGTTCTCGAGAGCCGTACACCGTACCATGAGGGTAGTGACAGACTTGCAGAGGGCCAGGTCCGAAGGCGAGGCAGGGCTGGTAGGAGGAGCAGACTGGGGAGGTGATGGTGGTGGAGGCGGCACAAGAGTAAAGGCACGAGCCTGGGCTTGACGTCGAGTACATCCATGCCAGACGTTAACCCCTGGCTGAAGGCATCGTGGACACTTCCATCGAGACGTATCATCAGGAGGTGAAGGCTAAGAGGTTGAGGCAACAGGACGTGATGGTTCACCCCTGACAGGACACGTCTTGGAATCATGGTCAGCAGCACACCATGCACACTTCGGCCTGGCAGAACAGTACCGGGAGATATGCCCAACTCCCCAGCACCTGTAGCACCAAGGCTGGTCATTATGAAGTTTTCGCACCTCACACAGTGGAAGACAGGGGAGGAAATCAAAGGAAATCTCAATTGGAGGTGGGCCATTCGGTTGAGTCTTGAAGAATGAGGGGCAGAGACAAAAATTCACCATAATTGACTCTATCCATGATGTTTTGACGCTTCCTAGAGATGTAGAAAAACTAGTAGGTGATGGCAGCCACCTTGACTTCAGCCAGTTCATGCTACAACTGGAATGCGCTGTTGACATCAGACAACCATTGCAGCTTTGTGTCTGTAGATGGATTTCCAGGGAAAGAGAGCTTGACATAGGTATTTCTCGGGGCAAAATCAGAAAGTTTGGACGAGGGCAAGGATTGGGTATACAAGGAAGAAGCACCAGGGTGAGGCAGAGAAGGTACGTTGTGTACAGCTGGAGCACCCTTCGCCGTCTTGGCAGCCGGAGGCAAACAGGCCACACCATCGGAATCCTGCGAGAAATCGGACGAGGAGAGGTGGGGAGGGTTGCGTGAGGGCAGCTCAGGCCAGTGATCTGCAACTGGAGCCTCGTCGTCCTCCATCATTACCAAGTCGGCCTCCAAGCAGGAATCCACGCTCTCCATCAGGCCAGGCAAGGCCTACATGGGAAGCAAACAACTGCACACGAACAACTATACACTCAATCACACACACACCTAAACACAGAGAATCACAACAAAACAATACACACAACCACAACAGACAAAACACCAGCAACACCACAAAAATAGCAACACACAAACAAGAATGTACAAACAACAACACACAAACAAGAATGCAAAAACAACACAAACAACAATGCAGGCAGAGCGCCATGAGAATGTCCACACTCCACAAATGTTGGAGTGAGACTCATACAAAGCCTTCATACATACATACATACATATATACACACACAAATATAAAGTAGATACACGTCTTTCTCTATACATACATATATACTGTTACGGTGTGACATATCTTCACTATGTCACATCGTCATTATGTTTTAGTAGTGTCAACATCTTCACTATTTGTTAGAAGATGTCACTACTCTATATTGTTGATGTTATTGATGACATTGTATTGTAGTTCCAGGTTGTCTTTATAAAATGATATGTAATATATGAAGATATTGTAAAGGAGAAAGCTCAAGAATAGAACAAGATTTGAGAAGATAATAAAGCTTTAAGGCTTTAAAGGGTTTGATTTGCTCCTCTTCCTTCTGATAATTAATCTGATTACGTGCCTCAGTCTACCCGGGGCTGGGGACGTAACAGAAATTGGGGGCCTGTCCGGGATTTTCTTGATTCGAAGATTTATTGAACTTAAGAAAGAAATGGAGTACGAGCAGGAAATGAAGCTCCTGCGGCTCCTCCTGAAGAAAGAAAAGGAGGAGTTAGCTCAAGCAGAGCTCGAGCTTAAAAAGCTGGAGGCCAGAAATAGAGGCCCAGCTGTGCCAGCTGAAAACAATGCTGAAGAAGAAACTGCTGAAAACAATGCTGAAGAAGAAACTGCTGAAAACAATGCTGAGGAAGAAATTGCTGAAAACATTGGTGAAGAAACTGCTGAAAACAACACTGAGGAAGAAACCACTGAAAACAATGTGGAAGAAATAAGTGAAGAAGAATTAGAAGAATACGATGTGGAGGAAGAGTGTGAGGAAGACATCGATAACGAGGAAGATGCTAAATCCAAAGAGAAGAAGAAGGCTAAGGAAACTTCAACCAGGGAAGAAACATCACTAACAGAAGCAATTGAAGAGACTGCAAAGGTTGAGTCATCCGAGGCCAAGACTGGTGGAGCTACAGAAAGTGTTAAAAAGGAAAGAAAGAAGGTTGAAAAGGTTGAAAAGGAGGAGAAGAGCAATGAAAAGGAGGAAGAAGGCCACCAGGACAGTGAAGGGAATGACGACGCAAGAAGAAGAAAAAGAACTCCAAGAAACCAGTTCACAAGAAGACAAGGAAATCAGCTCATCACGTGTCAAGGAGCGCCAACAAAGCCATAGACAAAAACATTGAGCCCGAAATCGAAGAACAGCTAGGCAAACTAAACCACCAGATGGTTGTGCTTCACCACAAGTTATGGAAAATTGAACCCAAAACATTGAGCAACCCCCAATACAAGGAAACATTCCAGCTCATCAGTAAACTATTGAGGGATGGCAGCAGGCTCGAGAAGCGCTTGTTGGATGAAAATAGTAGTGATGAAGTAGAAGAAGAAAATGATGAAGTAGAAGAAAATGATGATGAAGTAGAAGAAGAAAATTATGATGAAGTAGAAGAAGAAATTGATAAAGTAGAAGAAGAAGGTGATGAAGTAGAAGAAGAAAATAAAGTTGAAGAAGAAAATGATGAAGTCGAAGAAGAAAGGGGGGATGAAGATGATGAAGATTACGAATACTGTGATGATGATGATGATAATGATGATGATTATGAAGAAGACGAAATCTGGAACGAAGACATAGAATAGAAGGTAATAAAATATCCACCCTGCATTGTAAGGATGTAGATGTGAGCCCTCCTAAGGGAGAACTCACATCTGAAATTGCAAAGGGGGTGTTACGGTGTGACATATCTTCACTATGTCACATCGTCATTATGTTTTAGTAGTGTCAACATCTTCACTATTTGTTAGAAGATGTCACTACTCTATATTGTTGATGTTATTGATGACATTGTATTGTAGTTCCAGGTTGTCTTTATAAAATGATATGTAATATATGAAGATATTGTAAAGGAGAAAGCTCAAGAATAGAACAAGATTTGAGAAGATAATAAAGCTTTAAGGCTTTAAAGGGTTTGATTTGCTCCTCTTCCTTCTGATAATTAATCTGATTACGTGCCTCAGTCTACCCGGGGCTGGGGAAGTAATACTTACACACATACATAAATATATATACACATACATAAATATATATACACATACATACATACATATACACACATACATGCATATATACACATATACATACACACATACACATATACAAACATACATAGGAGAGAGACCCACCACAACCGGGTTATCCGGTGGGAGTGGTGGGTGGGGAGGAGCCTTGTCCTTTGCTATCCTTTCCTTCAACACGTAGTCTAGATTAGCATAGTTAAACAGGTAACCTAGTAAAAGGTCACTATGGACCTCCTGTTGCCTGTACTTCCTTTGTATTCCTTTGTATTCACCAGGGTGCTGTTCTCTGTCATACATTTAATACCAAGATAGCACTCGTATATAAAGGGACCCTGTAATCGTGTTTGAGATCTGGTGGCTCTTGATTCCTCCTGCCTATGCCACGAAACAAGATCCTTTAATTAGATAGTGTTTGGTAGCAACATTTGAAGGACTCATCTATCTCCAATTTTCTGACTACATAACAGAGTCCCTTAATCTATACCAATGGGAATATGAAATATAATAAACCAAACCACTTTCTCAAACCTGAACAAATAGCAGAAAAGTTAATAGTTGCCTTTTCCACACTATAACAGTGGAATCAGTGCAGTGAACAAACTTGTACAGTCAGAGGCAAAAGTCAAGTCGTCACATCTGCCAAGTCATAAATACAGTAGGGAGTTATAAGTTTCACAGGCTCGTAAAATGACTTACCTTATATTATTTCAAACTAGCTGTACCCGGCCCGCTTCGCTGATCCAACTAAACTTGAAGTGGTAAGGTACGGTGCCAGAAGGAGGAGTAAAAACAATCATTTTTTTAATTTTTGTTTTTCAGCATGGTTTACATAGAGTCGCAGCCATATATAATCATCCATATAGGGGTAACTCACATAAGAGTTTGACAGCTTCCCTCTGTTCCTTAGATGATAATCTTTCCAATAAATAGGTTAACTACTATCCTTTAATTTAATACAAGCAGCTACACACTACTTAAAACAATAACATCATATGTGAACTTGAAAACATTAGACAATAAATTGTTTGAGATACCCATATGTGGATGATTGTTATTGACCGCGACTGTACAAGGTTTTTTGCTCAATCGTTTAACCACCGCGTTTTCTTTATTTTCTTAAGGCCTTTCTATAGGCCTTGATCTCTCTGAAAATCCAGCCTTCGCACATGGGCAGCTCTATGTTGCACTTTTACGTGTTGGATATGCAGAGAACATCAATATATTGACTCTAAACCGCACTACGACATCAGCTTAAAAAAACAATTTTTAAGCTGATGTCGTAGTGCGGCGGGTAAAGAATGTACTGAAAAAACCTGTTTATAACATAAACAGCATAAACTTTTCTGTGTTGGGGTCAAACTTTCATTGCAAAACTTCAGTGTACACAATTTTTTTTGTCTTCTGGTTTGGAGTCAATATATAGATGTTCTCTGCATTTCCAACACGTCAAAGTGCAACATAGAGCTGCCCATGTGTGAAGACTGGATTTTCAGAGAGATCAAGCCTTATAGATGTCATGGTTTGACCTTGGCTCTTATTAATAGTCATTCCATATGACAGCTTCAGAGGATATTGTAATCTTCGAAATGTGAAGTTTTTATGTACAGTTGGCTTCACTTCCGCGTACCGTATATAAGTTAGCGTTGGCAATGTTGAACCACCTAGAATCTTGAATCCCGAACCACGTGTGATCATGAGGCGAACCAATCATTACAGAGTGAAATGGAAACAGGGGTTGAGTTGAAATGCTAAAGCATCAACAGTGATCGAGTAGTGTTATTTGATGTATTATACAATTGTTTATTAAATATATATATACGAGTCATGTAGTAAGTCATTTTTATCCTGCCAGTTACTAATAAAGAGAAGGTGGAATAATCAATACCAAAACATCCATAACCCTTAAAAATTGTGTTCGTGCACCACCCACTTTATGATTATTATTTTGTTGTCACTATGATTTTAACTTTGTCATGGTAGACAATTGTAGCATGGCAAGGAAGAATAACCTGGTGGTAATGAAAGTTCCTTAAAAAGTTTGTGTAATGAATTATTACCAGTATATACCTTGTCAATATTGCCTCATGAGGAGTTCACAAAAGGCTATACAAGTTGAAAACACATTCCTCCGGCTCTCTTCCTTCGTATAGTTACATAGTAAGTATCTCCGAATAATGGAAGATAAAAGAGTGACGTTCATGTCTACGTATGATATGCATGTGTTCAATACAATTCAATTATAATGAATAAGTTTGAGTATCTTGAATTGAATGAAGAGGAAGAAAGAAAGCCATACTGGTCCTGGAGGACACTAACACGAAAAAAAATGAAAATAAAAATAAAGAAGATGAACAGCAACCAGAAGGAAAGAGAAGGAAAAAGGGACAGTTGAAGTATTTCAAAGGAATAACTTGAGTCTGCAAGGGGGCCAAACCTTGATATGTATCTTAAAATTGTTAATATATTACCATGTTATACAATGAAACCTTCCACCCTCTATTTATTGTTGCAATATATTACCATGTTATGCAATGAAACCTTCCACCCTCTATTTATTGTTGCAATATATTACCATGTTATGCAATGAAACCTTCCACCCTCTATTTATTGTTGCAATATATTACCATGTTATGCAATGAAACCTTCCACCCTCTATTTATTGTTGCAATATATTACCATGTTATGCAATGAAACTTTCCACCCTCTATTTATTGTTGCAATATATTACAAGTCAGCCAATTTTGTTACTTAACCTCAGTCAAGACATTTTCTGATTAATGACTTTGTGTTACTGGTTACCAAAGGTTTTTTTGATTTGTAGTGGAGTGTGACTTAACTACCCAATGATTACTCACTCACTTCTCCACACTCTGTCCTACACCTCGACCACATCCTCTTTCCATTACCCTTCTCCTTTACCCATTTCCAGTACTCACTCGACTCCTTCATTTCTCCACCACATTCTCCTTCTCAATACCTACAACATCATTTTGTGTGGCCAAACATGATTAGTTCAATTATGCAAACAGGACCTGAAAATAAATAATGTTATGTTTTGTATGCAATTACAATGCATGCAATATGGTAGGATATTATATTAATCAGATGGAGTCATTAGATAGTAATGTCTAGGCCAGACAATCAGGTGTTGGAGAACCATCACAAGTGTCAGAGAGAACAGTGTTAAATTCATACACACACCTTATGAGACACACTTTCCTTTACCAAACCACTCTTTCCATCTCACTCTGTAGTGAGTGGTTCGTATCAGGATCACACGTGGTTAGGGATTCTAATTTCTGGGTGGCTCAACATTGGTAGTGGTAAGTGGTAAACGCAGAAGTGGAGCCTACTGTACCTTAACCTTCCCTGGGTCATGCCCTTTCAGGTATATATATATATATATATATATATATATATATATATATATATATATATATATATATATATATATATATATATATATATATATATATATATATATATATATATATATATATATATATATATATGGTTTGTTCCGTCTATTTCTTTTGGTTTGGGAGAAAATTTCACACAAACACACACAGACAGACGCCTCTCTTTTATAGATATATTTTATTATCTGAGGGAGAGAGTGAATAGGTCATGTGTTGTCTGTGTGTGTCTGTGTGTGTGTTGAGAGTGATAATGGCCAGGGATAAGAACACTTGGACCAGTGAATAGGTCATGAGTTGTCTGTGTGTGTCTGTGTGTTACTTACCTTTCCTTTGTGACCACCAGGCCACAGATGGACCGGTCTAGTGGAACTTCACCCGTTGTTTCAGATGTCCAGCCACACCCTGAGGACTACATATAAAGGTTAGGTTAGGTTAGGTTAGGTTAGGACTGTATATATAAAGGTTAGGTTAGGTTAGGTTAGGACTGTACATAAAAAGGTTAGGTTAGGTTAGGTTAGGACTGTACATATAAAGGTTAGGTTAGGTTAGCAGTGTACATATAAAGGTTAGGTAAGGTTAGGGTAGCACTATACATATAAAGGTTAGGTTAGGTTAGGTTAGGTTAGCACTGTACATATAAACGTTAGGTTAGGTTAGGTTAGGTTAGCACTAAACATATAAAGGTTAGGTTAGGTTAGGTTAGGTTAGCACTATACATATAAAGGTGTTTATTAATATTGGAAACATGTACTGTGTTTCAGATGTCCCTGAGGACTGTACATATAAAGGTGTATATTAATATATTAATATTAATGTTATCATGTAATATCAGATTCACCAACAACCAATTAATTATTAATTATATTGTGGTCACAGATCAAAACCAGGGATGAATGGAAGTCATCCATGTACAAATTATCCTACCACCTCGATCAGATCCCCCCCTCCACAAACACACACGCACGCACGTGCATGCAAGCACGAACACACACGCATGCATGCACGCACAGGCACACACGTACACACACGCACGTACACACACAGGCACGCACACGCCCAAGCACACAGATGTACACACACAGGCACACACACCCATGCCAACACACACAACTCTCTCTCTCTAATGAAACCACAACATCAACTTGCTGTTCACTAATCTATACAACTTAGCAAAAATTTTCACACCATGATAAGTAAAGGTTGAGTTATTACTACTGTTACCATTCTGTGTGTGTATATGTGTGTGTTAATACATATATGTGTATAGTATTAAGGTATGTGTGTGTATATGTGTGTGTGTTAATACATACGTGTGTATGTGTGTGTGTGTGTTAATACATATGTGTGTATACTATTAGGGTATTGGTGTGTATATGTGTGTGTGTTAATACATATGTGTGTGTAGGAGTATGTGTGTTAATACATACGTGTGTGTATGTATGAGTATGTGTGTTAATACATATGTGTGTATATTCTATTAGGTATGTGTGTGTGTGTATGTGTTAATACATATACATATGGGGTGCATGGGGGATGTCAGGAGGCGTAGTACCTTTGTCACTGGGCCAGCCGCACCCGTATGGGTGGCCACAGGACACTGGACGTCACTGACTCCTCAATTCTCACTTGACTGGCTCCTAGCGCCACACCCCGGTTAACCATCTCGGCTGATGGGCTAAACCAAGTGAGGGGACCCAAATGCCCTGTGGGATAGTCTGCTGAGACAAGGGCTTCGGGTGCTCCCCCGAGGAAAGAGCATGCACTGGGGATGTGCATTGAGGCGGATGACAGAATACCTACTTTCTGTCATATCGGCGATTCCCCTGCAGCGGTGCTAGCAGACAGATCGTCGAGGTTCACTTGCCATCTGATTACTGCTGGTTCTGTCAAGGCTGTGAGTATAGGAAAGCCCAAGCCTACTACTCACATTAATCTACTCACATGGGCTTGCACTTTGTTCCCTTTCACAACTCATCCCTTTCATATCTCATCCTTCGACACCCAAAAGTCCTCTGGCGATGGAGCAGGACGGTGGGGGCAGGCATGCGTTGGTGCTGGAGGCCCTTAGTCTGAGCTCTGCACGGAGGCGGCGCGTGCCATATGGTCGCTGATGAATGGAAAGGAGTGGCATTCATCTTCGGCAGTCGTATGTCGCGACAAAGCTGTCCTGTTTAGGGTCTGCGAAGCTTTCCCTCAATCAGGGAAGGGCATAGAAAAGGTTGCCTAAAATCGTCCCTCCGCCAAGGACTAGATGGCTTGTCACGGTCATACAGTCAACGCCCAAAGCGATAGCAAACAGTATAAATCTAATGTAAATCTAGCCACATGGAATGTGCGTATCCTGATGGACCAAACTACCAATGGCACAAGACCAGCCAGAAGAACCGCGATTGTTGCACATGAACTGCGCAGATATGACATCGATTTTGCTGCATTAAGTGAGACTCGATTTCCTGGGGAAGACTCTCTTGAGGAGATTGGAGAAGGTTACACCTTTTACTGGAGGGGGCTGAATGAGGAGGAGCCCAGGATTCACGGTGTGGGGTTTGCTGCTAAAACTAAGCTTCTTACCAACATACCAGAGGGCCCAACCGCCATAAATGAGAGGCTAATGACCTGGAGAATACCCCTTGTTAAAGGCCGTTATATCACACTCATAAGCGCGTATGCTCCAACGCTGAATTCTGATGAAGACACAAAAGACAGATTTTACAGCTCCCTGGACACAGTGCTTCATAACATCAATAGGAGTGACAAAGTTGTACTGATGGGGATTTTAATGCACGCGTGGGGAGAAACAAGGACTTATGGGATGGTGCCATCGGACAACATGGCACAGGCAGCATGAATTCTAATGGGTTGAGACTACTGACACTGTGTGCCGAGCACGAAATGGTTATAACGAACACCATTTATCAACAATAAGACAAATATAAAAACACCTGGAAACACCCTCGATCAGGCCACTGGCACATGCTGGATTATGTCATCACCAGAAGGAAAGATATCAGTGACATAACCATCACACGAGTAATGAGAGGAGCAGAATGCTGGACTGACCATCGCCTTGTCAGATCTAAGATGAGAATGAAAATTAGACCCCCTGTACGTAGACAGGCACCAGCTAAAAAACTAAATTTTGCTGCACTTAAGAGTCCCGAAGCAAGAAATCAATTACGGGGAAAAATTGGGGACAAACTAGCTACTGCAGTCAACGGTTATGCAGACGACATCGACGACCCAGATGTAGAATGGGAACGGTTTTGTTCCATCATAAAGGAAGCCACAGAAGAAACATTAGGCCTTAAGGAAAGAACTGGTTCGATCAAAATTCAACACATATCCATGAGTTATTAGAGAGAAAGCGAAGAGCCCATGATGCCTTCCTAGCCAACCCTCAATCAGAAACACTGGCCAAACGGTGGAAGGACCTCAGGGCAGAAGCTCAACAACAGCTTAGACGGATGGAAAATTGCTGTTGGATCGAGAGCTCAAGAAATACAAGCCTTTGCGGATACCAATAACATGCAAGGTTTTTATAATGCCCTTAAATCAGTCTATGGACCCAGAAGAAACCGGCTTGATTCAGTTCGGTCTGTAGATGGTACGACCATTCACA
Source organism: Petrolisthes cinctipes (assembly GCA_033782935.1). NCBI lineage: Eukaryota > Metazoa > Arthropoda > Malacostraca > Decapoda > Porcellanidae > Petrolisthes > Petrolisthes cinctipes. The sequence goes on from JAWQEG010002474.1 coordinate 50,642, forward strand.
GAGAACGAGGCAAAATTCTGGACCGGTGGGCTGAACATTTTCATACCTTACTCAATCATCACAATGACGTGGATGAATTCATCCTAGATTTGTTACCGGATTTACCTCTCATTCAGAACCTGGACACGATCCCTGGATATTATGAAGTCTGTAATGCCATCAAACACCTGAAAGATGGAAAAGCGTGTGGACCAGATGGTGTCCCCGGGGAAGTGTTTAGGTATGGTGGGTACTTATTGAAGTTACAGCTACACAATTTTATATGTGCTTTGTGGAGGGGCGAGAAATTGCCCAAACTGTGGGTGGACCCTAATATCATCCCTATATATAAAAACAAGGGAGATCGAGAAGACTGCAACAACAGTCGAGGAATCTTTCTCCTCTCGGTTGCAGGTAAGATCCTTGCTCGGGTTATGCTCTCTCGTCTTGTGACTCACATATCAGAAGCAGTTTTACCAGATTCACAGTGTGGTTTCAGGAAGAACAGGAGCACCGTAGACATGATATTTACTCTAAAACAAATACAAGAAAAATGTATGGAACAAAACAAAGACCTTTATATTGTATTTATTGACTTGATAAAAGCCTTCGACACTGTGCCCAGGGATCTGCTATGGAAAATTCTTACTAAATACGGAGTTCCTCCTAAATTCTTAAACATGTTGAAAATTTTTCATAATAACATGCAAGGTAAAGTATGTATTGGTGGCCTGGAATCTCCACCCTTTCCAGTGGAGGTAGGAGTCAAACAGGGTGATGTTCTCGCCCCTGTACTATTTAACATCTTTGTCTCTGTTATAATGACATTAGCACAGAACTCCTTATATGCTGAGGATGGTATACAACTTGAGTATAGGCTTGATGGTAGTCTCTTCAACATCCGTAGACTACAAGCCCACACAAAAACCTCCATACGCCAGATTATAGAACTACAATATGCTGATGATGCTGCCATTATTTCCCACACTCCCCAGTCATTGCAGCACATCCTTGATGTCTTTTCTAATATATATAGATCACTGGGGATGCAGATCAATGCCAGAAAGACAGAATTAATGATTTGTAATACCGATCCCAATCAAGAGGTGCCAATATTTACATTGGATGGTACACAACTGCAAACTGTCTCAAATTTTAAATATTTGGGCAGTGTTGTAACCCCATCCAGCAGAATAGACGAAGATGTCTTCGATAACATCAACAAAGCAGCGTGGTCATTTGGCAGATTAAGGGACCGAGTATTTCAAAATAAACATCTGAAACTAGAAACTAAAATTAAAGTGTATTAAGCAGTGTGTATATCCACCCTTCTGTATGGTGCAGAGACTTGGACATACTATCAGTACCATTTGAAGCAACTACAACGCTTCCATATCTCATGCTTACAGAAGATATTAGGTCTCACCTGGAGAGACCGTATTCCACACACGGAGATAACTGAGCGGACAAACACCACCAGCATTGAACCCATGGTAGCACAGAGGCAGCTACGTTGGCTTGGCCATGTCATAAGGATGCCAGAAGATCGGCTTCCCAGACAAGTACTGTATGGTCAGTTACTAAATTGTCCAAGAAGACCGGGAGGACCTAAGAAAAGGTACAAGGACCAAGCAAAAACGACACTGAAGAGATGCAATATGAACCCTGGGACACTCGAAGCCTTAGCTACAGACAAGACACAATGGCGATCAAAAATAAAGGGTGGAGTTGGTACACTGGAGGAAGCCTGGAGAACACACCGTACCCTGAAGAGACAACAGCGTCACGCCGGGCCAGTTGCTGCTGCAGTTCCAGACCCTCAACTAATATGTGCAACGTGTGGCAAGGTGTGCAAATCACGCATAGGCTTCCTGAGCCACACAAACGCTCATCGGAGACCACAAAGACAACAACATCCATGAATTGACAAGTTCTCACTGGTTCGTCACCATTCATCCTTGAAATCATCGGGGGACATCGAATGTCGTCATCGGCCACGATGGACTGCATAAACGTAACGTAACGTAATACATATATATGCATAATATTTTGGTATATCAATAATAATAATAATAACAACATTAATAATAAAATGTTTATTTGGTACAGGCAGCCAAGGGCTGAAAATATACATTGTAAAATGGTGATGCAAATAGGTTATACTTTATAGATACCTATAAATGACCAGACATAAACAAATACCAAACCAACACACAGACGTACACAATTACAATCACGCATGTTCACTCACACATGGACATAGTACAAATATTTACATGTGCTTTTGGTTTATTAGAGAGACTATTGTGGGGATGGGACTATTTTTGTATCTGTCTGTCCTAGCTCTGATGGGTTTGAGTAGGTTGTAGTGACAGACGTGGCGGGGTTTGGGAATGGTGGGTGGGAGGAGGTCTCTATGGCGTGGGTGGATTAGCAACTGTTTACTGAAGTCCCAGAGGAGCTGCTGGTGTCTGGTGACAAGATATGGTATTCTGAGGGTATCCAGGGCTTGTTGGTAGGTGATGTATGCCGTACCCAGAATTATATGACATGCCCTCTTTTGTACCCCCTCCAGCAGCTGCCTCTGTGTCTGGTTGATGGATGAAGACCAGGTGGGGGAGGCGTATGTCAGCTTGGGGATGATGAAGGTGTGGTGGATTCCTACCAGCTCCTTTTGGGGTGTGCCTAGGGACTTGAGTCGTCTTAGTATATACAGGCGGTATGTGGCTGACTGGATGATGGTGCTGATATGACTTTTCCAGTTCAGTTTATCATCCAGCATGACACCTAATAGTTTGGTGGTGTCCACTATTTGTAGTTGTTGCTGTCCTAGTGTTATCACTGGTAGTGGTGGGGGTGTGATAGCCGTGTGAAACTGCATCACTACTTTCTTGCCGTGGTTGATGGAGACGTTGTTGTTGTTGGTCCACGTCTGGAGGTTGGTGAGGTGTTGTTGCAGGAGGTGGTAGTCAGGAGACAAGTTATTGATGACTGTCCCAACGGTTGAGTCATCCACATATTTCCAGCGAAAAATTGTGTCAGTTAAGGCGTCATTGATTAGGATGAGGAAGCACAGGGGTCCCATCTTGGTCCCCTGGGGCACACCACAAGAGAGATGTTGGTGTATAGATACTGCACCCTGGTGACGCACTACCTCACGTCTGTCGTCACACAGGAAGTTTGCCAGACGTCTGTCACACAGGAAGTTTGCCAGCCATGCCACTAGACTGTGCTCCTCTCCCATATCAAGAGCTTTCCATAGTACTACGATATGGTCTACTAGATCAAAAGCCTTTCTGAAATCTATGAATATAAGGGCAACTGAGGTCTTTCTTTTTTCCAGGTTACTGTATATAAAGTGTCGCAGGCTTATGAAACAATGGGGGGTTGATGATGACTTCATATTTCCAAATTGTTGGGGGTCAATTGCATTTGAGATGTTGGCTGAAACTCAGTCGAACACAAAGCTTTCACATAACAGGCTCGGGAGGGGGGTTATAGCAATGAGTCTTAATTGATTAAGTGACTGGGGTTTTGAAACTTTTGGTATTGGAGTAACGGAAGCTGTCTTCCAATCCTGTGGGCATTTACTCTGACTAAGTGATGCATTAATTATTGAACAAATGGGTTTTGCAAGCTCAACAGCAAGCTCACGGGAAGGTCAATATGGGTAGTGGAGCGTTTGAGCTTATAGCTTAATTAAGAGCTTATAGTAGACCTCGTGCTCATTAATGTGTGGGGGAGGGATGGAGGGTAGGTAAGCTGGTTATTGGGCTGAGTCCAGTCTGGGCAGGGTTTGACAGATCCTGGTGAAATGGTCATTGATAAGATTAGCTACTTCCTTGCTGGTATGTCCGTCAACACAGGGAATAGACGGTGACTTTTACACCATCCCACACAGGTCCTTTAATTTGTTGTACCACTGATTGATGTTGGTTTGTTTAAGGTGGTGAATTTTTGTTGGGTAGTACACCTTGGCAGCTTTAATTTCTCTGATGACCTTGTTATCCAGCGGGTGTTATACCTCCTCCTGTCATTATAGAACGCCTTGTTGCGCTGCTCCATCAGCCTCTTAATCGGTGGTGTTATCCATGGGAGGAAAGAAGTGGTAGTAGGCCTGAGTGATAGTAGTTTGGTAATTCTCCCACTTCCTGTCAACGTTACTAACAGTTAGTACCTCAGTCCACAGGTACTGTATCAGCCACTGTCCAAACTGTCTGATAGCAGAGTCAGGTGTAGGGCTGCATATCTTGGTATGTGTGTGTGTGTGTATGTGTGTGTGTTATAACATATGTGTGTATACTATTAGTGTATGTGTGTGTGTCAATACATACGTGTGTATACAAACAGTGTATGTGTGTGTGTTAATACATATGTGTGTATACTGTTTGGGTATATGTGTGTGTGTATGTGTGTATTCATACTATAATAAGTAAGGGTTGAGTCATTACAGTTGTCAGATTTTGCACAATGTTATATTTTACATTAAATTATATTGAATGAAATATAACATTATAATGGTAATACAAGATGGTAGTGCTTCTTTGTTACTAATATAAATAAATAAATAAAGTGGCTTTAGAAATATTCCAACAGATAGCCAGGAAGTTAAAGAGGAGTAGTACAGTGTAAAGAGTGTTTCACACTCTCGTGACTTAATTAACAACATAGTGGTTGTGTGTATACTAACCTTTGTTGTCCACAGTTTACACAGTAGTCATGTGTGTGTTGTAGAGGACAGGAGGGTGACACAATAGTAATGAAGGAACACCAACATGGACAACACAAAACACACCAAGAAAACCAATATACTATATGTGTAATGTATAAGTAAATACATTGACTTGGTAATATATTAGGCAGAGAAAAGAGGTTGTATGAGAGACAAATAATGATGAACGATAAGTGACTGTTGTGACTCTAGTTTTAACATCTTCAATGTGTTACCCTTCCCACTAACCAAGATGACAAACATAAAATTAATGCCTTTACATTCTCCTATTCGTCCCTCTCCCTCCCTTCCTTTACCCTACCTACCCTACCTACCCTTCCCTCTCTTCCCTACCCCTCTTCTCCCTTCCCATCCTGTACCCTCACTCTCCCTCCCCTTCCGTTACCCTACCTACCCTTCCCTTTCCTTCCCTACCCCTCTTCTCCCTTCCCCTCCTGTACCCTCCCTCTCCCTCCACTTCCGTTACCCTACCTACCCTTTCCTACTCTTCCGTAGCTGTGTAACCCTATATAAAATCAGACACATAAATATACATTACATTCAGTGTTATCAGTCCTGCGTATGTCCGAGAGTCAGAGATTTACAGTATAGAATAATCATTCCCTCCCTCTTGTCTGTATGCTTCACACACGACTCACTCACCAATTCATTTTCATTCCCCTTTTCCCCACATTAAGGTACACAAATGGTCATTCTGTCAGTCAGTCATTATATGGTGTGAAGGATGAAATAACAGAGGATAGATGGCAATCAGTGGAGTTGGTATGAGTGGTCTGGTCAACACAGAGAAGAGATATAACATAGATACATACAATAATTACATATGATACCGAGCTACGACTGCCATACCATGACAATATTTAGTAATTTCCTGTAATGCAGTACATTCTTATTAATTACTTGGACAGAAGAGGAGGTGAAGGCTCAGACATGGAGGCAGCTGGACGTGATGGCTCACTCCTGTTCACTAAGTTGTTGACACATTTTGCACAATGTTATATTTTACAATAAATTAATTATATTAAATGAAATATAACATTATAATGGTAATACAAGATGGTAGTGCTTCCTTGTTACTTATATTAATAAATAAATAAATTGTCTTTATAAATATAGGAACAGATAGCCAGGAAGTTAAAGAGGAGTAGTACAGTGTTGGTAAATCTGGAACAACTGATTCCTACACACTATTCTAAACAACAGAACACCATTATTAATGTTAATGTGGTCCTGTTTGTTGGTATACTTCAAAGGAATCAAAGTGATCCAATGAACCATAAGTATATTACACCTTTAATTGGTCTGGGTCCACAACAACAACAACATTATTATTATTATTATTATTGTTATTATTACTATTATTATTATTATTATTATTATTATTATTATTATTAATATTATAGTTATTATTATTATTATTATTATCATTTTTATTATTATTATTATTATTATTATTATTATTATTTTTATTATTATTATTATTAATATTATTATTATTATTATTATTATCATTTTTATTATTATTATTATTTTTATTATTATTATTATTATCATTTTTATTATTATTATTATTATTATCATTTTTATTATTATTATTATTATTATTATTTTTATTATTATTATTATTATTATTAATATTATTATTATTATTATAATTATTATTATTATTATTATTATTATTATCATTATTATTTTATTCATTATCTCTACTAGTAGTTAACACCTTAGAATCAAAACAGCCTCTAAAGGACCAACTGGTCTGTTACTGTTTGTATTATATTATATACATTAATATTGTATTCCTCCTCTCCCTTCCCCTGCTTTATCGTCTCTTATCCCTCCTTCTTTTCTTTCCTTTACATTCTCCTATTCGTCCCTCTCCCTCCCTTCCTTTATCCTACCTACCCTTCCCTATCCCTCTCCTTCCCTCACTTCCCTACCCCTTTTCTCCCTTCCCCTCCTGTTCCCTCCCTCTCCCTCCCCTTACTTTACCTTACGTATCCTTCCCCTCCCTACCCTACTCCTCTCCCCTCCCTTCCTTTACCCTACCTACCCTTCCCTTCCCATTCCCTTCTCCTCCCTTCCCCTCCTCTCCCTCCCCTTCCTTTACCCTACCTACCCTTCTCTTCCCTATCCCTCTTCTCCCTTCCCTTCCTCTCCCCTCCCCTCCTTTACCATACCTACCCTACTCTTCCCTTTCCTTTCCTACTCCTCTCCTCCATTCTCATCTCCCCTCCGTTTCTTTGCCCTATCTACCCTTCCCTTCCCTTCCCTACACCTCTTCTCCCTTTCCCTCATCTCCCCTCCCTTCCTTTACAGCTTCATATCCCTCTCCCTTCCTCTCCTTTACCATCCCCAATCCTCCCTTTCTTCCCCTTATCCTTTTTCTCCTATCACTTCATTTAATTTCCTCCCTTTCCTTCATCCCTACTCTTCCCTCTCCAACTAACGCTTACCTCATCGTTCCCTCCCAACCCTCCCTCCTTCCTCTCTCCTTCCCCTCACACACCCAACCCTCTCTCCTTCCCCACACACACCCAACACTCCCTCCTTCCCCAAACACACCCAACACTCCCTCCTTCCTCTCTCCTTCCCCTCACACACCCAACCCTCCCTCCTTCCACACACACACACACACCCAACCCTCCTTCCTTCCTCTCTCCTTCCCCTCACACACCCAACCCTCCCTCCTTCCTCTCTCCTTCCACACACACACCCAACCCTCCCTCCTTCCACACACACACCCAACCCTCCCTCCTTCCACACACACACCCAATCCTCCCTCCTTACACACACACACCCAACCCTCCCTCCTTACACACACACACCCAACCCTCCCTCCTTACACACACACACCCAACCCTCCCTCCTTACACACACACACACAACTCTCCCTCCTTACACACACACACCCAACCCTCCCTCCTTCCCCAAACACACACACCCAACCTTCCCTCCTTACACACACATGTTATCCCTCAGTCAGCTCCACCATCAGACACTAATATCATTCGGCCAGGGACTACTACAACATCCAAGTCACCTACACTTCCTTCCACCTACAATACCTCGTCCACCTCGTGCACTCCGTCACACCAACAAACTACAGCCTATAAGAGCCCGCACTGACAGATATAAGAACAGTGCCATCCCCACCATCGTACACCTACTCAACAACACCTAGTTTAATCAATATACTGCCTTATATCCTTGTATGTATTTTATGTTTATTTCTATTCCTCCTATTTATATATTTACATCTATTCATAGCTGTATATTTTCAGCTCCAGGCTGCCACTCTCATTAATAAAACCGTTTATTATTATTATTATTATTATTACACACACACACCCAACCCTCCCTCCTTACACACACACACACTCCCAACCCTCCCTCCTTCCCCTCACACACCCAACCCTCCCTCCTTCCCCACACACACCCAACCCTTCCTCCTTCCCCACACACACACACCCAACCCTCCCTCCTTCCCCACACACACACACCCAACCCTCCTTCCTTCCCCACACACACACAACCCACCATTACACAGTACATAACACTGCCTGCACAACTTATCACATGATGTACCCAAAAAACTTAATATATTTATAGTTTGCAGATTATCAGGACATTTCCACTGTCAAAAGAGAGAGAGAGAGAGAGAGAGAGAGAGAGAGAGAGAGAGAGAGAGAGAGAGAGAGAGAGAGAGAGAGAGTTAAACTTTGCTATAACAGTAAGCAATATATACTAATTTTACCAATAATAAATAATATTACTAATAGACAATATGTAAATATAAGTGTCATATCCCAAACATTGATATAAAAGAACACACATACTGCATGCTGTATGTATTATGTTCATACTGAAATGTTAATTAATATTTAATTAAAATATAAAGATATAAGTAATAATCTTTTTCTCTCATGACAAACTGAGGTGGTATAATAATCAGGTTATAATAATATGTGTTCTTAGTGGAACGCTTGTCAATGTTATTAGACAAATTATAATGCAATAAAATAATACATTTCACATATACAGAGAAAATATAATTATGTAGTGTTACAAGACAAGATAAACATACATGAAAGACATAGAGCTAAGCCTCTATTGGTTTTATATACTGTTTGTGTGTTAATGTGTGTGTAGCCTTGTAATACTGTATGTGTGTTAATGTGTGTGTAGCACTGTGATAGTGTTAGTGTGTTAGGTTATAATAGGTATATATAATAATCAGGTTATAATAATATGTGTTCTTAGTGGAACGCTTGTCAATGTTATTATTAGTTTACCATTTCACCGTAGAATGTTAAAAAAATATATATATATTTATAAAATTGCACAAAGACTCCTTCTCTCCCTCCCTCCCTCCCTCCCTCACACTCTCTCTACCCTCCCTCTCCCTCCTTGTTCCTTCACTGTCCACTCTCTCACTCCCTCCCTCCCTCACACTCTCTCCCTCCCCTCCCTCCCTCTCTAACACTCTCTCTCCCCTCCCTCCCTCTCTAACACTCTCTCTCCCTCCTTGTTCCTTCACTGTCCACTCCCTCCCTCCCTCACACTCTCTCTCCCCTCCCTCTCCCTCCTTGTTCCTTCACTGTCCACTCCCTCCCTCCCTCACACTCTCTCTCCCCTCCCTCTCCCTCCTTGTTCCTTCACTGTCCACTCTCTCACTCCCTCACACACTCTCTCCCTTCCCTCTCCCTGCTTCCCTCCCTCAATATCTAGTTTCTCTTCATCTCTTGCTGTGATGAGATAATCTCCGTGAACGTCAGCCAGGCCAGGCCAACTCCCAGCCATGGTAGTAACCCCTCAGTAAACAGTTTTAATTAAGGGGGTGCGGGGAATAGGGGCACAGGCTTGGGGGGGTTTAGGGGGATGCGGGAGTAGGGGACAGGCTTGGAGGGAAGGGGCTTAGGGGGGTGCGGGAGTAGGGGAACAGGCTTGAGGGGGGGGGGGGGTTAGGGGGGTGCGGGAGTAGGGGGACAGGCTTGGGGGGGTGTAGGAAGGTGCGGGAATAGGGGGACAGTCTTAGGGGGGGGTGGGGGGGGTAGGGGGACAGGCTTTCTACCCACCCAAAGCCTGTCCCCCTATTCCCGCACCCCCCAAAACCCCCCCAAGCCTGTCCCCTACTCCCGCACCCCCTTAAACTCACGGACCTGGGGCTTACTATACATTACTAATATTATCATTACTGTATTTATTAAAACTAAATTGGTCTCCAACCAATCACTTATTATGATCAATATTAAATATTATAATATCACCTGACAATGTAATGGTTAATGTTGGTAGTGTTGGTTCACAATGTCCAAGTGTACTTATTATTACTCAAAGAAGAATTGAGGGAGGATTGCAAGGTGCAACTGTTCAGTACAGAAAAGAATGTATGTTGACACAGAAGAAACCTGACCAAAGAAGAATATAGGAGAGGAAAGATAGGAAGTGATAAAGAGAGGGAGAGATTATGAAGAAATACAGAGCATTTCAAAGGAAGACAATCCAAAATAGTTGAGTGCAGGATTTAATATTAATAGTAACAACAAAACACTTTACCCAATAATATGTGGAAGGTTCTTCTTGATAATAAACTCTTGATAATAAACTCCAGAGATTGAAGCACTGTAATGCTGAAGTTGAGAAGGATTTATACAAACACAACACTACAATGGAAGCTGGTCCAGTAGTGACCACACACACACACACATATACACACGAGAAGTGTCATGGCGTCATCAGTAGGGACAGTGGAGGAAGAGATAAAACATATTAGATAATGAATTCCAGTGTACTGCCAGCAATTATTTAATTATTTGTAAATCATTATGTTGTTACTTCAAGTCAAATCAATGTAGTATACATTATTGGAAGCGAGACAAATGATCCATATTTGTGTAACAATTAACAAACAACTTTTCTCTATCTAGGGAGAAACACAAACATTTCAGATTGTTACACACACACACACACACACACACGTACACACACACACACACACATACACACACACACATACACACACACACACACACATACACACACACACACACACACACACCACACACACACACACACACACACACACACACACACACACACACACACACACACACATTAACCACAAAATTTGCCTTACCTTCATACAGTAGTCCAAGTTAGTCTTGAGGGAATTTAATGGTCAATAATAATATAACTGGTGAAATATCTTATATTCAGAGTTTCTCAATTAAATAAAAAGCTCTTCCTGTCTTCCTTCCTTCCTTCCTAATCTTTTCTCTCTCTCTCTCTCTCTCTCTCTCTCTCTCTCTCTCTCTCTCCTCTCTCTCTCTCTCTCTCTCTCTCTCTCTCTCTCTCTCTCTCTCTCTCTCTCCTCTCTCTCTCTCTCTCTCTCTCTCTCTCTCTCTCTCTCTCTCTCTCTTGCTCATTTGTCTTCCGATTCTCGTTTATTTCCCTCTCCCTCTTCTAATTCTTTTTTTTTCTGTTTCTCACCTCTTCATAAAAATTTTCGTCCCCTTCTTCCTCTCATTTTCTCATTTTCTCTCTCTCATCAATTCCCAAACTGTATAATTATCCAAGTTTATTTCAGACGAGACAGGACACATACAGTAAGTGGTGGTGTTGTCTGTTGAAGTCAGGATTAAAAAGCACAGGCAATGATAAAACACTCAGTCAACGATAGGGATAGTTACGAACCCAACACACACACACACACACACACACACACACACACACACACGTTTCCTGTCACTTACACATATATACAATTTCTCTCTCTTTCTCTCTCTCTCTCTCTCTCTCTCTCTCTCTCTCTCTCTCTCTCTCTCTCTCTCTCTCTCTCTCTCTCTCTCTCTCTCTCTCTCTCTCTCTCTCTCTCTCTCTCTCTCTCTCTCTCTCTCTCTCTCTCTCTCTAACAAATGTGTGGGTGAACAAAAATGTGCTAATTGAAATGATAATGGAGGAACAAAAGAAAGCAAAACCATCCAGTGCCGCACCTACCGACGATAACAGTGAAAGCCCCGGACAGAATACCGATCTGGTAAACAGCAATAATATCTACAGTGAACCCACAAATTTAAGTGAAACAGTGATAAAAATAAGTGAAATGCTACACTTATTGTGTGATCGAGTGACAGTGCTAGAAGCAAGCATCCCACGAGAGACAGACGCACCACGTGAGGCAGGTACATCACGTGAGGCAGCCCCGACCTCTACCCCTGACCACCAGCACACTATCTCTAATCAGGTAAATGACATTAACACACGTCTTGAAAAACTCGAACAACAATTAACTGCCAACACAACCATCACTGTAAAGCCAAAGAAAGATACATTACTACTTGGTGACATGAACCTAAAGAGTATGAAAGTGTCGGATTTTCATGCTAATTGTGAAATTAGAACTCTAGACGAAGCAAATATTGACCTATTAAAATGCTGGGTATATGAAAAGCTATCATGGGCACCACAAAAGTGTATTATCTACGGCGGTTTATTCGATGCCATTGAAAGTAGAGCCCCGTCGGATGTGATTGACAACCTCAGTGCATTAGTAAGTGAATTGAAAAACAAAAATGATAGCATGGAAATATTAATTTGTAAAGTTGCACCCAGCCCTAAATCAGACACCCTGCTGGCCAAAATTAATGAACTGAACGAACACATTCAGAAGTGGGCTGATGATAACGGTATCGCCATCATTAATACTGATCTATCATTCAGGTTTGGCACAGGTGAAATATACGACGCCTGTTACAACATAGATAGCAAGCACGAAGGGTCTATACTTAATAGGACTGGATTGGTACGTCTCCTCAAAGCTATAACTTCACAACATCCGGCTCTAAACGAATGCATGAATTGGGAGAAGGTTAAGGAAAATTCAAACCTTATCAGAAAACCACGCGGGAACAACGTAGGAACGCGGCCGACCCCCACCCCCAACACTAGGGACTCTGGCGCCTGGCAGGTGGCGGGAAAACACGGGGCTCACATGACTCGCCGTGACCTGACCCACGCTGACCCACTACCCAGCCCTGCCTCACCCCCAGCCCCACCCAGCATCACCCACACATATAAAAACAGGTGGGAGGTACTGGAGGAGCAGGACACCTCACGCCCTGATATACACGAGGTGAACAGAGGGCAGGATCAACCTGGACGTGACCTAAATCGTCCCCCTTCTCGCACACAAGTACACATCCCTCATTATTCCAATCGTGGTGCGCATCAGGGAGTGCAACATCGCGATCGTGGAGGTTGGCACAGACAGGAAAGTGATGGCGGGAATGAGCAACATGCTGCCCACAGTACCTGGCGCCGAGATGGTGGGCAGAGTGGCACACATACACGCACCCCCACACTTCCGCCCGCAACCACGTGAACAATTTAGGCAGAACGAATGTGACTCATATGAAAGACAGCATGGTCATACAAATAAATACCCGAGGAAAGGAGGTTGCTTTAACTGTGGTGAATTTAATCACAGACAACTTAATTGTAGGTATGACCATAAAGTCAGATGTTCAAATTGCCAGAACCTAGGTCACAAAAGCCGCCTGTGTAACAATTATAAATATTAGGGGTATGGCGAAGAAGACAGGGCCGCTAAGTTATACACAATGGAAAGAGATTGTATTACAATAGAACACGTTAACGCTCAATCCCTTCAGGCCAACTTTGACGAAATTAACTCTACTATCATTAATAGAAATATTGATATACTGTGTGTGAGCGAAACCTGGCTACTTCCTGATACCCCTGACAAATATGTACAAATTAATTACTACGCCATATTTCGTGATGATAAGGGTCGTGGTGGTGGACTTTGTATATATGTTAAAAACTCTCTACAGTGTAAAGTTGTGACCACTAACCTTGATAAACCTGACGGCATAGAAGAAGTATGGCTAACAGTACAGTGTAGGAAATTACCTTCTATTATTGTAGGTTGTATTTACCGCCACCCTAAAGCTCTGAATAACACCTTTAATTACCTTAATGACCTATTTAAAAACATGATTCTTCGTAATAAACCACTGTATTTATTAGGAGATATTAATGATGACCTGCTATCTTTAGGGAACAAACAGTAAAATAATATCCACTAACAAACTTCATCAAATTATTGACAAGCCAACAAGAGTCACTTGAAGCTCATCCACCTTACTGGATGTTATAATTATAAATAAGCCAGAAAGCATAGTCAATACTGATGTTATCCCCAAGATAGTAGATGATCATGAACTAATTTCTGTTTTAATTGATATGAATAAGCCTAAACGTGTTACTGTATTCAAAACTTTCCGTGATATGACCATTTATGATGCTGATTTATTCTCTGACCTTCTACTAAATAAAGCTCCCACCCTTAACCAAATAATGATAACTGACGATGTAGATAAGCAAGTTGACATTTTTACTATTGTGTTTAACTCATGTCTTGATACTTGTGCTCCCATGGTCAATAAGCAAGTTAAGAAGCCTTTTGCCCCATGGATTAACGATGAGATTCGCTCCCATATGAGAGAGAGAGATAATTTACTTGTACTACTTAAAAAGAACAGATCTAATACCACTTTACAAGCACAATATAAATCTAAAAATAAACAAGTAAGATCCATGCGATATAAAGCAAAGACAGAGTATTACCATCAAAAGTTCAATGAGAATAAAGGGAACACAGCAGGGACTTGGAAAATTATTAACAACATTGTCCCAAACAATAAACCTAATATAAATCATGGTCACAGCAACATTCAACAGAGAACAGATGATTTTAACAAATATTTTACTAGCATTGGAGAGAAAGCCTTTGAAAAGTCGAGGGAAGCCATGAGTGAATCAGATAATATTTTAACCCCAACTATAAGCCAAAATAACAACATTACCTCATTTAGACCCCAACCAGTCAGTCCTCAAGATATCATATTAACGATTAAACAAGTAAAGAACACAGGCTCTGCAGGAATTGACGGCATAACTTCAACATATATTAAAGATTCCCTCTTTGTCATTATCCCATATCTCACCTGTATCATAAATACATCCATTGTTAACTGAGAAAATTCCAAAACTATGGAAACAATCCATTGTAGTCCCCATCCATAAAAACGGAGACAGGGAAAATATTAATAATTATAGGCCCATTTCTCTCCTGCCAACTATATCAAAGATTTTAGAAAGAATCTTGTGTAATCAATTAAAGCTGTTCCTCGAATCAAATGATATCCTATCCCATAGCCAGCATGGATTTCGTCACAAACTATCCACTGAGACAGCCTTAACCATGCTAACTAACCAAATTTATAATAATATGAACAAAAAACATATATCTTTGCTAACTTTATGTGACTTGTCCAAAGCCTTCGACAGCATTAACCACTCATTTCTATTAAATAAACTCACTCATAATAACATCGATAGATTTTGGCTCGAAAATTATCTAAATGACAGGACCCAATTAGTACGCATTGACAACATTCTCTCTTCTTCATCTAAAATAAATTATGGAGTTCCTCAAGGATCTATTCTGGGGCCAATTCTTTTTAATTTGTTTGTTAACGACCTGAAGGACAATATTAACAACTGCCTTCTTATCCAGTATGCCGATGACACTCAGTTGTTACACAGTGGATCTATAAATGAGTTAGGTGACTTAATTAAAAGAACAGAATACACCCTAACTCAAGCTAAGAAATACCTCAGTAAAAACGGTCTGATGCTTAATGATACCAAAACTCAATGTATATTTATAGGATCCAGACAACTTGTAAATAAGATACCAGAAGACACCGTAATTCATCTTAACAACTGTAATATTATACCTAGTAAACATGTGAAAAACCTTGGTGTGTTTATCGACTGTATGATGACATTCGATAAACACATGAATGAAATGACTAAAAAGGTTATGGGGACCTTAATATACATAAATAGAGTTAGAGATAATTTTAACATTGATACTAGGAAAATTGTTATAGAATCTCTAGTCTTCTCTGTCTTGTGCTACTGCCTTGTTATCTATGGCAAAACTAATCAAACTCTCTTGCATAATGTACAGAAGTTACAGAATTTTGCTTCAAAAGTAGTTGTAGGTGCAAGAAAATATGACCACGTTACGCCCATACTCCAACAACTAGAATGGTTAACAGTATCAAAAAAGTTTACATATGACATAGCTGTAACTATATTTAAACTTCAAAACAATTTCTATCCTAACTGGCTCGATAAACTCCCGACCATAAACGATATATCAAGCAGTAGCACAAGGCAGAGGAACGATCTTTATGTTCCTAGATCTAGGCTAGACTGTGGGGCACTATCTATGAGTGTACATGGCCCAAAGGTATGGAACACACTACCCAATAATATAACAGATTCAAGTAGCCTGTATACCTTTAAGAAACAACTTAAAAATTACCTTTTAAAGGCCAATTCTTAAGTATCTTTAATTCTGATGTCACTGCATCCATATATCATGTAAATATGTATTTACTTCATTATAATTATGTTACATAATATTTTTATATGTAAGAAAAGCCATTGTATTTAATGGAAATAATAAAAATCTGAATCTGAATCTGAATCTGTGTCAGTCTTCCTCCTCTACATTTTCCCTCTCCAACGAAGAAGATTATTAAAGAAGTGGACAAAAAATTATCCGTCCTCCTCCTTCTCTTATTATTATTATTATTATTATTATTATTATTATTATTATTATTATTATTGTTATTGTTATTGTTATTGTTATTGTTATTGTAATTATTATTACTATTATTGTAAAAATTATTATTATCATTATCATTATTATTATTGTTATTATTATTGTTATTATTATTGTTATTATTATTATTATTATTATTATTATTATTCTATATCCTAAAATACATATACCCTTTTTTATTATCTAATTTCCATCGTCCCTGCTTTGCTAAGATGACATAATATTCACATGGTTTTACACACACAAACACACACACACCTCTCGTTTTTCCCTTCCTTGGTAGGCTATATAAAGCTGTTAACCCCGACACTCACTCCAGTTGTCCTTTGACCTTCTCCTGTCTATACAAACTCCTTGGTTACATATATACATCCATTCATCCATCCATCCATCCAGTCACTACTCCACACTTACTCTATCCTCTCAGTCACTAATCCACACTAACTCCATCCACACTTACTCTATCCTTTCAGTCACTACTCAACACTTACTACTCCACACTTACTACTCCACACTAACTCCATCCACACTTACTCTATCCTCTCAGTCACTACTCCACACTAACTTCATATTTTCAGTCACTACTCCACACTTACTCCATCCACACTTACTATTCCACATTAACTCCATCCACACTTACTCCATCCACACTTACTCCATCCACACTTACTACTCCACACTTACTCCATCCACACTTACTACTCCACACTAACTCCATCCACACTTACTACTCCACACTTACTCCATCCACACTTACTTTATCTTTTCAGTCACACCTCCACACTTACTCCATCCACACTAACTCCATCCACACTTACTATTCCACACTTACTCTATCCATCCAAATAGTATCATACCCATTACATTCCTATACATTCATAGCATCCTTTAAATATAAAAATATAACAACAACACAAGCCAGCAATTAACAGATATACACACATGGCAAGATATGGTAGTTAACAAAATATAGATAAAGATTAATTTGAACACGTTTGACACACTCAGAAATCGAACTCACGAGCGGCACTTTGATATCTTGCGTCTCGTTCCTTCACTCTTTACGTAACTCCTGAGGGGAAGTTTGTGTCAAAACCAGCTGTGTGTCCAGATGAAGCCAATAAAAGTGAGAATTTCACGAGTCTTTGAGAAAATGACTCGTCACTTGAGATTTTCTACCGATGTTTTTTTTTTCTTTTTTTTTTTAGTGTGTGTGTCTGTGTGTGTGTGTATATATAAATGTGTGTGTATATATATATATATATGTGTGTGTGTGTGTGTGTGTGTGTGTGTGTGTGTGTGCTCATATTCGTATATATACTTGACTTGTTTATATGTGTGTGTGTGTGTAAGTATAAATATACACACGTATGTTTTGTGATATAGTTTGTGGAGGAATCATTAACATCAACATTTCATCCACAACACATCCTGCCATGCACTCCCGTTAAGGTGGTAATTCGTTTTTGGTACATTGGAGTGCCTTGATTCCTCCAAAGTATGCTAGGAAACAGGACCAAAAGAGCAAAAGTAATGATGTTCTGTTGCTTGGAATAGTTTGGAGGATTCAGTTGCTCCAGATATACCAACACAAAATTCCCCGTTAACGTAGTCTAAACTTGGCTTTCTTTGTGGTCCTTCCTCCCGTCACCCACGTTCTCAACTTTATTTCTCTTCACTCCGTCACTCCTCTTCTGAACAACCACCCATGGATAGATACGAATAATCCTGGCAATAATATCTGGAACGCAATATCTCGTGAAAATATTGAGATGGATAGAAAGGAAGATATTATTATTATTATTATTATTATTATTATTGTTGTTATTATTATTATTATTATTATTATTATTATTATTATTGTTATATTATTGCTATTATTATTGTTATTATTATTATTATTATTTAAATATATACAGTCCCGGATGTAAACAATAACAGGGTTGCCACGTCCCATAAAACACACCAGTCAGAGGCAGTGTGTTCAGGCGTATTGTATGAGTCAGTGTGGGTTAAATTCATGGAGTAATAATGAATACTGGTCCTGTCAACAAACATATTTCGCTGGTCGCCTTGTTTTTAATACAGAGAACTCCAGGAAATCAAGAGAGAGAGAGAGAGAGAGAGAGAGAGAGAGAGAGAGAGAGAGAGAGAGAGAGAGAGAGAGAGATGAAAAGGATGGGGACTAGGAAAAGGAAAAGAGGGAACAGACAGGGAAGAGAGTAGAAAAGAGAGAAGGGAAGAAGGACAAGGAAAAGGAGAAGGCTAGTGGGAAAAGAGGGAAGAAGCAAACAGGGTAAGAGGAAATGAGGGAAGGACCAAGGAAATGTGAAGGGAAAAAAGGAGGGGAGAGCCGTGGAAAAGAGAGAAGGAAAAGAGGGAAAGGCCAGGGAAATGGGCAAGAGAAGAGCAATAAATAGGAAAGAGGAACGAGGCGGGAGATTGGGAAGAGAGGGAAGGTTGTTGGGATGGAGGAGAAGAAGAGAGAGAAGGCTGGTGGGAAGGAGGAGAAGAAGTGAGAAGATAATGATATAGATGACTTGTTTTGGAGGGGAAACAATCACTCTCTCAGATGCCAGGGTGCTCATCACGCCTCGATAGATAGATAGATAGATAGATATTTAGATAGATAAATAGATAGTTTGTAAGTAAAGTAAGAAAACGAGTACACACACACACACACACACACACACACACACACACAGTTCTCCCTTCTCCTTGACACATGTTATAAAGCAACATGGTCACGTAGTCTGATATCAGTCATGGTACAGTACACGACTAAAGAGAAAATATGATGGTCATTCTTTTCGCATGAGCCTCACCTTTCGTGCCCTCTCCTCTCTTGTCCCTCCCATTGCCTTGCTCTGTTCTATCCTGCCCTACCTTGTCCTGCCTTTCCACACTCTGTTCTGTTCGAGTGTCCCCTTGTATTACCCTGCCCTGCCCTGCCTTGCCCTGCACTGCTCTGCCCTACCTTGCCCATTCCTTTCCTGTTCTTCCCTATACTCTGCCTTGCTTTCCTATGTCCTGTCCTATCTTACCTGCCCTCTCTTGCCCTCTCTTGCCCTTCCCTGCCCTTCCCTGCCCTTCCCTCTTTGGTGATCCAGGGTGGAGGACCTTATGATATATTGTAGTTGCTTCATTCTTCCCTAACCTCATCTCATCTCCTTATTCTTTCCTTCATTTCTCGTTTCTTCTCATCTTATTTCATTTCCTCACACTTTCCTTCATTTCTCGTTTCTTCTCTGGTATCTTCTCTCATGTTGTCATCCTTAGCAGAGGGAGTGAGTGGCTCGGGTGTGAAGGGTCGCCCAAATCCTTATTATTAAAGTCCAGGACCCTGTGATTGTGTATGAGACCTGGTGGTGGCTTCTGATTCCTCCTGACTATGCCACGAAACAAGCTCCTTCAATATAGGTGGTGTTTGGTGGCATTATTTGAAGGACTTACTAATATATAATGGTGATAATAATGGTGATGGTTGGTGATGGTGATAATGATGTGGATGGTGATAATAATGGTGATGGTTGGTGATGGTGATAATAATGGTGATGGTTGGTGATGGTGATAATGATGGTGATGGTTGGTGATGGTGATAATAATGGTGATGGTTGGTGATGGTGATAATGATGGTGATGGTTGGTGATGGTGATAATGATGGTGATGGTTGGTGATGGTGATAATGATGGTGATGGTTGGTGATGGTGATAATGATGGTGATGGTGATAATAATGGTGATGGTTGGTGATGGTGGTGATGGTGATAATAATGGTGATGGTTGGTGATGGTGATAATAATGGTGATGGTTGGTGATGGTGATAATAATGGTGATGGTTGGTGATGGTGATAATGATGATAATAATGGTGATGGTTAGTGATGGTGATAATAATGGTGAGGGTGATGGTGGTGATAATAATGGTGATGGTTGGTGATGGTGATAATAATGGTGATTGTTGGTGATGGTGGTGATGGTGATAATAATGGTGATGGTTGGTGATGGTGATAATGATGTGGATGATGATAATAATGGTGATGGTTGGTGATGGTGATAATAATGGTGATGGTTGGTGATGGTGGTGATGGTGATGATAATGGTGATGGTTGGTGATGGTGGTGATGGTGATAATAATGGTGATGGTTGGTGATGGTGATAATAATGGTGATGGTTGGTGATGGTGATAATAATGGTGATGGTTGGTGATGGTGATAATGATGATAATAATGGTGATGGTTGGTGATGGTGATAATAATGGTGAGGGTGATGGTGGTGATAATAATGGTGATGGTTGGTGATGGTGATAATAATGGTGATTGTTGGTGATGGTGGTGATGGTGATAATAATGGTGATGGTTGGTGATGGTGATAATGATGTGGATGATGATAATAATGGTGATGGTTGGTGATGGTGATAATAATGGTGATGGTTGGTGATGGTGGTGATGGTGATAATAATGGTGATGGTTGGTGATGGTTGTGATGGTGATAATAATGGTGATGGTTGGTGATGTTGGTGATGGTGATAATAATGGTGATGGTTGGTGATGGTGATAGTGATGGGGATGGATGGTGATAGTGATGTGGAAATTTTCGATAATGATGGTGATGATAAAGATGGTGATAATGGTGGTGATGGTGATAAAAATAATAATAGTGATGAAATTTTGATTATCGATAATGTAATGATGGTGATAATAAACCAGATAATAATAATAATAATAATAATAATAATAATAATAATAACTATTATAATGATGATGATGATGTTATGATGGTGATGATGATGATGGTGATGATGATGTTATGATGGAGGAAAATAACAGGGAAAATGGGGAGGGAAAAAAGAGCAGGGGGAAGGGGGAGGGAAAGTGGGAAGTGGGAGGGAAAAAGAGCAGGAAAAACTAGTAGGAGGAAGGGGGCAGGGAGAAGGAGCAAGGAAAAAAGAGCAGGGGGAAGGGGGCAGGGAAAAAGAGCAGGGAGAAAGAGCAGGGAAAAAAAGAGCAGGGAGAAGGGGGCAGGGAAAAAGAGCAGGGAGAAGGAGCAGGGAAAAAAGAGCAAGGGAAAGAAATCAGGGAAAAAGAGCAGGGAGAAGGAGCAAGGAAAAAAGAGCAGGGGGAAGGGGGCAGGGAAAAAGAGCAGGGAAAAAAGAGCAGGGGGAAAGGAGTAGGGAAAAAGAGCATGGGGAAGGGGGCAGGGAAAAATAGCAGGGGAAGGGGAGAGGGAAAAAGAGCTGGGAGAAGGAGCAAGGAAAAAAGAGCATGGGGAAGGGGGAGGAAAAATAAACAGGGAAAATGGGGAGAGAGAAAGAGCATGGGGAAGGGGGAGGAAAAATGAACAGGGAAAATGGGAGGAAAAATGAACAGGGAAAATGAGGAGAGAGAAAAGAGCATGGGGAAGGTGTCAGGGAAAAGGGTAGAGTTTACAAAGGATTTTCAAGTTAGAGGTGACCCAATTGTTGATCTGCAAGAGTCTGTGTTGTATCCAAATAGTTCTACTCGCCCTGTATACTTGTAAGAGGAAAGGAGAGTACAATACAGGGAGAATACTGTAACTGGGTATATATTAATTAACTTGGACCACCAGACATTATATCATAGAGTCTTGTCCTTTGAACTGCTGCTCTTCACGTCCACATATAAAATTAAATGATTCTTCTTGTTGGGTGGAAACACTTTTATGTCCAATTATTGCTGTTGATCGTTCCAGTTATCTTAAAGCAACAACCTACGATTTTGATGATATACTTGGAATAATGTCAGATAATTCAAATGTCCCAGGAAAACACCCAATGGTTCACACCTTAATACACGGCTTAATTAATTAATTAAAACTCACAACCTACAAGGCTCTTAGTAATTTAAGAAGGGACTGTTCTACGATCTCCAAGCATTTTTCCACCACTATCACCACTACCACCACTATGACTACTATCACCACTACCACCATCAACACTATGGTCGCTGCAAATACCACCAGTATAGGACTACCAACACCACAAATACTACCACTACCACCATCACCACCACCACCACCACTACTACTCTCCCCACCACCACCACCACCACCACCACCACCACTACTCTCCCCACCACCACCACCACCACTACTCTCCCCACCACCACTACCACCACCACCACCACTACTCTCCCTACCACCACCACCACCACCCATATGAATACTACCAGTCACTGGTTGAACATACTACATTGAGTTATGCACAGTTTTCAAATGGTCAGGATTTTCAGATTTCAAGACCTTTATGGGTTTAAATGTAAAGCTTTTAAAGAATATGGGCTTCATATTTCAAGGATTATATTTTTCACTGGTTTCTATAGTCACAGTTTACATATTTTTCTGTTAATAAATTCATGGGTTTCATATTTCACCTGTCATAAGTTTCAACTTTTCATGGATTACATAATTCACTGAGTTTCATATTTGTAAGTTAAATAATTTGTTGATTTTATATTTTCGGGTTTCAAAAATCATGGTTTTCGAGCTCCACAGATTTTTACATTTCATGGGTTTCCAAATTCGCGAGTTTCAAATTACACAAGTTTTGCAAGTGAGTCTCTCTGGTGTTAGTGTGGAGGCCATGATTGCCTTCCCCATGGTAATCTGGCCCACACTGCAACTCCATGCCTTAACTCTCTCTCTCTCTCTCTCTTTCTCTCTCTCTCTCTCCTTTTGCCTTTTACTTTCTTTCCAGATCTTCACCCTCCCGTTCTGTGTGACTGTCTCTCTTTCTCTCACTTTCCCATCCTTTGTTTGTTATCTCACACCTTTCTTTCTGTCTTTTACTTTCCCTCCTAATCTTTACCCTCTCCTTTTGTTTCTCTCTTTGCTTCTCTTCTTTTTCTGCCTGTTACACGTTCTCTGGGCATCTCTCTGCCATTATTTATTTTCTCCATCAACCAGCATCTCTTTTCTGTAAATGTTTTTAGGATACGTCTTTTCTGTTTTTCCCTCATTCTGTCTGACCTTGCCTCTCTCTCATTTACTCTCACTCTCGTGCTCTTATTTTCTCCCGGTCTCTCTCTCTCTCTCTCTCTCTCTCTCTCTCTCTCTCTCTCTCTCTCTCTCTCTCTCTTTCGTTCTATTTGTTCTGTTTCTCTAATTCTCCCTCATTTTCTCTGCTCTATACTTTATTCATGGCCTCTTTTGTACTCTTTTCTATTTCCTTGTCACTCTATCTATCTATATCTCTTGTTACCATCAGTGCCCTTCTCTGTCCCATTCGTCATCTTCTTTCCCCCATTTTTATCTCTGTTATCATCATCGTGTTTACTGATAAACAACAACAACAACACTACACCATAGCTTATATCACTGTTTTAAAGGTGTTAATTAATATAAGTTTCCCATTGACACAGGAACCTTCAAAACTCATGCTAATAAACCTGTAGACCTGACGACTGGTTGGCTTTCCTCTCGTTCCCTCTTCATTATGTATAAAGGACACAGGTTAGCGATGATGACCTTTTCCTTCAAGTTACCTCGGCATCCACCTTCACCTTTCTGGATCGACCTATATAACCAAGATAAGGTGATGTTCAGTTGTGGTCATTAAAAATATAGCTCGCCCTCTATCCATCTCCCTCTCCCCTCGTCTCTCTTTCACCTGCACTTCCCACCTCACCTTTGTGCACGGCAAGTCACACACACACACACACACACACACACACACACACACTCAATGGTTGAAGGGGACGAGAGGAAATAGAAACTTGGGGGTGGAGACTGGAATGTAGATGTTAATGACCGAGTATAAAGGAACCAGCCAGATGGACAGTAGAGGGGTGTAAAGGAGGATGGATAATGTTCTATGACCACCAGTATACATTTAATTAAGTTGCTGATAATAAAGGACATAGTCGTGTAAAAGCTTGGTGTATATTGTCTCTCTCTCTCTCTCTCTCTCTCTCTCTCTCTCTCTCTTTTCGCCCAAGCAAACATTCAGCTCACACACCTGTCCCTTACACACCTGTCTCTCACACACCTGTCTGTCCCTCACACACCTGTCCCTCACACACCTGTCTGTCCCTCACACAGCTGTCCCTCACACACCTGTCGCTCACACACCTGTCTGTCCCTCACACACCTGTCCCTCACACACCTGTCTGTCGCTCACACACCTGTCCCTCACACACCTGTCCCTCACACACCTGTCCCTCACACACCTGTCCCTCACACACCTGTCCCTCACACACCTGTCTCTCACACACCTGTCTGTCCCTCACACACCTGTCTGTCCCTCACACACCTGTCCCTCACACACCTGTCTGTCCCTCACACACCTGTCCCTCACACACCTGTCCCTCACACACCTGTCTCTCACACACCTGTCTGTCCCTCACACACCTGTCCCTCACACACCTGTCCCTCACACACCTGTCTGTCCCTCACACACCTGTCTGTCCCTCACACACCTGTCTGTCCCTCACACACCTGTCCCTCACACACCTGTCCCTCACACACTCGTCTCTCACACCTGTCCCTCACACACCTGTCCCTCACACACACACACACACACACACACACACACACACACACACACTATTCACACTTTACCTGTCCAGTGTGTTATGGTGTTATTGTGTGTTGTGTTGTGTTATGGTGTGCTGTGTTGTGTTATGCTGTGCTGTGTTGTGTTGTGTTATGGTGTGCTGTGTTGTGTTATGCTGTGCTGTGTTGTGTTGTGTTATGGTGTGCTGTGTTGTGTTATGCTGTGCTGTGTTGTGTTATGGTGTGTTGTGTTGTGTTATGGTGTGTTGTGTTGTGTTATGGTGTGTTGTGTTGTGTTGTGTTATGGTGTGTTGTGTTGTGTTATGCTGTACTATGTTGTGTTATGGTGTGCTGTGTTGTGTTATGGTGTGTTGTGTTTTGTTTCACACTTTGTTTTATTGTGCTGTGTTGTGTTATGCAGTTATGGTGTGCTATGCTGCTGTAATCGCGATGCTGTGTTGTGGTGTATTGCTCTGTGTTATACTGTGTTGTGTTATGAAAAGTTATACCCTGCTATGTATGTATGTATGTATGTATGTATGAGAGGTGTGGAGTTTTAGGTATGTAGGCATGTATGTATGCATGAGAGGTGTGGAGTATGTATGTATGTATGTATGAGAGGTGTGGAGTATTAGGTATGTATGTATGTATATATGAGAGGTGTGGAGTGTTATGTATGTATGTATGTATGCACAGTATATATGTATGTATGTATGTATTTATGAGAGGTGTGGAGTATTAGGTATGTAGGTATCTATGTCTGTATGTATGTATGAGAGGTGTGGAGTATGTATGTATGTATGAGAGGTGTGGAGTATTAGGTATGTATGTATGTATATATGAGAGGTGTGGAGTGTTAGGTATGTATGTATGTATGTACAGTATATATTTATGTATGTATGTATTTATGTATGAGAGGTGTGGAGTATTAGGTATGTAGGTATCTATGTCTGTATGTATGTATGAGAGGTGTGGAGTATTATGTATGTATGTATGTATATATGAGACGTGTGGAGTGTTAGGTATGTATGTATGTAAGTACAGTGTATATATATATGTATGTATGTATGTATGAGAGGTGTGGAGTATTAGGTATGTAGGTATCTATGTCTGTATGGGGAAGATTGGGAGAGATTGGCTGTCCGGATTGGGATATGGATGAGTGAATTTTAGACAAAGAAGTTGGTTGGATTGGAAGATCTGAGGGGTGGTTGGATTAGGTAGGGATTGGGGAAGAGGTGAATTGGGAAGCGTATAGAGGAATGAAGCAAAAAATGATGAGGAAAGAGGAGGAGGAGAAGGAGGCTGAAGAATTGCATGAATGAAAAAATGAAGGAGAAAGAAGAGGAAGAGGAGGTGGGAGTACAGGAAGAGGAGGAGAAGGCAAGGTAGAGAAGGAGGTGAGTCCTAGCAATGGTCTTTGAATGAACCAACATATTTACTTATATGAGGGTAAGGAGAAGGGTAAGGAGAGCAGGAAAACAGAAAAAAGGAAGAGAAGGAAAAGAGAAGGAGGAGGAGAAGGAAAAGAGAAGGAGGAGAAGGGAAAGAGGAGGAGGAGAAGGAAAAGAGGAGGAAAAGAGAAGGAGGAGGAGAAGGAAAAGAGGAAGAGGAGGAGAAAGGAACGAGCAACAGGAGACTATAAAGGGGAAGAGGAAGAGGAGAAAGAGTAAGTAGGTATATAGGTAAGTAGGTAGATAGCCAGGTAGGTAGGTAGGTAGGTAGGTAGGCATAGGAGGCACGTTAGTAAGAAGGTAGGTAGTGTTACGACCGACTCTAACGCAACACTACGTGTCTCCAGGTTCAGTCGGCGTGAATAGACGTTATGGGATATACACAAAATACTTTAGTAAATTTATAAATATATTGTAATATAACCACAAATATGCACAACGGAAACAAATAATTAAATCGAATTTCACTCACCAGTGAATCGTTACTCAAACACATATCTTAAATACTTAAACCTATAAACTTAAACCTATAAACTAAACCTATAAATTTAAACCTATAAACTTAAACCTATAATGCTGTGGACAATCCTGAGTTTACAATACGTCAGTCTCACCAGTTGTGGAGCTCCAGGAGAGAGATGTTACTCTGTTGGAGGGAAGAGGCCTACTGCCTAACACCAACACTATGCCTACCTGGTAAACTCAGAGCTCCACGAGCTCTGAGATATGAAACACCAGGTCACACACACAACTACCCCAACCCCAGCTTCACTGACTCTTAACATTATTAACAATAGTTTATACTAAAAACAATGGTCGTAACAGTAGGTAATTAGGAAGGGAGGGTGAGCTTATTGGGTGTAAAAGTGTGGAGTGAATGAATGAGATGAGGGGGTATTAGTGGTGGGGAGGACACAAGAGAGAGAGAGAGAGAGAGAGAGAGAAAGAGAGAGAGGGGGGGAGGTGAATAAAGAATTGGTGGGAGAGAAAAAGGTGAAAGAGGAATGAGAATATGATGGAAATTTGTGTGTGAGAGAGAGAGAGAGAGAGAGAGAGAGAGAGAGAGAGAGAGAGAGAGAGAGAGACGTGAATAAAGAACGTAGAAGTAGTAGAAGAAACTGAATAATGGAAGGGAGGAGGGAGCAGGAAATATAATACATACATAAGATAATAATTAGGAAGCGAAAAAAGTTAAAAGGAAGGAGATGAGGAAGGAGGAAATAATAGTGGAGAGAAAGAGAGAATAAATGGAGAAAGAGGAGGAAAGAAGGGAAAGAAAAAGACGAAAAATATAGGAAAAGGGAAAAAGAAAAGATGCAGAGGAGAAGAAGAAAGAGAAGGAAGATGAGAAAAGGAAAAATATGAAGAATAAAAAAAGTAAGAAGTAGAAAAGAATGAAAGGAAATAGATAAAAGACAGAAGATAGAAAGAAAAAGGAATGATAGGATAAAAATGAAGTAAAAGGAGAAAGAGGCTAAAGGAGAAATGGAAAACTGAGAAGAGAGAGAGAGGAGAGAGAGAGAGAGAGAGAGAGAGAGAGAGAGAGAGAGTTATAACGAAGATGAGAATACAATAGAGGGAAAGGTATGGAATGAAAGAGGGGAGAGGCGAGATTGAACAAAGATAAGAAGAAAGGAAGAGGGGGGAATATAAATAAAGGAGAAAAAAAGACAAGTGAAAGTAGAAGTCGATGATGGGAAAAAAAAAACGAAAGAAGGGAAGAGAGGAAAGTGAGATTAATTAAGAGAGATGAAGAAAGGAAGAGAGAACGAAGAGAAAGGAGGAAGATGATAATAATAATAATAATAATTTGGTGTAAGAGAATAAAGGAAGAGAGAAGAAGAGGATAAGTAACGAAAGGGGCGATAGAGGAAGAGGAAGATAAAAGTGAGAGAGATAATTAAGAACAGAAAGAAAGAAAGGAGAGAGAGAGAGACATGAAGGTAAAGAGAGCATGAAGGAAAGGAAGAGAAAGAGGAGATGACAAGAAGGAAAGAGAGAAGGGAGATAATGAAACGAACGAGTGAAAAAAAAAATAACAGACATACAGACAAACAGGGTAATAAAAAGCATACCCCCTTCCTCCCTCAAGTCCTAATGAAGTAGGAAATGGAAGAATGAGAGAGAGAGAGAGAGAGAGAGAGAGAGAGAGAGAGAGAGAGAGAGAGAGAGAGAGAGAGAGAGAGAGAGAGAGAGAGAGAGAGAGAGATACTGGGGGGGGAGGGGGGAGGAATTTACGAGAGAGCTGTGAGAGAGAAAACGTGAAAATCACACACACACACACACCGACATATAGATAGAAAGACAGCAGACTACTAGCCAGCCGAGTATGGAGTAGGTTGTACTCACTCGCTCATTACCCGGTGAATTATTGAATGTTGCCAACTCCCTCCCACTCGCTATAGATTTGCATTAGATTATGGACCTGTTTGAAGAACATTCTACATATCGTGGTAAAAAAAAACTCGGGCTGAGTCGGATAGTACTGGTACAGTTGCGGAAGGGAGTTTCTTTATCACCCTGGGCTCCTCTATACCCTACCCCACAAGGAGGTGACAGAGGTGTAGAGAGTTGAACATATAACGACGGAGATGATTGGTCGATAAGTTGCTAGGAAAGTTTAATGATAATATAACCTTATTATATCTAAACAAGAGAGTATTGTGGTAGACTAAATATATTATGTTTATTTGCCATATATACAGTATATGAAGAACAGTAGCATACATTGTTAATGAGGAACTGAATTATAACGCATACTGGAATAACTCGTATTTTATTCTAAGTTGTGGTTGTCATACATCAGCCAACTGATGGTGATGGGAGGGGATCTGCCTGGCATTGCTTCACGGGCTCACGGCTCGTGCTGTGATTCGTTTTATAGCTTCAAATATTCATTTCTACCTTAGTAATAGGGATAGGTTATATGCTTTTTATATAATTATAGACAAATTTATAACGATTTACATTTACAGATAGTGAAGTAGTGTTGTCGTTTGTTGTTAATTTTGTCATGTTTTCTTATTTATTTTCAGTACGAACTGTTAAAATTTATTTTGATAGAGGCTAGTGAGATGAAGAACGTTGAGTTAAAATAAGCATTTGCTTGACAAAATGGTAAGAACAACACACTATGACGAGGAGCCTTTATTGACGACGTTTAGCTATTGCTTCTTCAGGTCAAAGGCACATCCATATAACATACAGTAGTGTGTAACTTATAGTTCTATTTTTTTTTGTATGTGACTGTATTCTGTTTTGTTCCACTTCCTCCGTTACCATTCCATGTATTTTTTTTATTTGCCCCGCTGTTCTTTCCTTTCCCATTATCAGCTCGTCCTCTCCGCCTCTCCCCCCCCCCATTATACCTCCATTTCCTTCCTCCTGCGTAAATTCACCCACCCCTACTCTCTTTCCCCCTCCCAACTTCTCTTTCCCCCTCCTACCGCCTCCGGCCTCCCGCCTATCTCGTGACCCTTCCGCCTCTCCCCCCTACCCCTCTCCCCCTCTATGAGCGGTATACATATATATTCGTTTACTCTACCTGTCCTCACTCATACCTGAAGTGGGCTACGTGATGTAACCGAAAAGTCGTATATCTTTTTCAATAAATTACAAATAAATGTGGGTTTTTCACTAGACTTCTGCATTCATGCGGGCTCCATGGGGAAGGGTAGAGGCGTAGGTGGTAGGGGGGGGGGGGGGTGGAGGTTGCGGGGGAGTTTACAGGCGGGGGTGAGCGAGGGAACTGGGTGTGTGTTGGGGGTGCTTGAGGACAGGTAGGGAGGAAACGAGAGCAAAAAGGGGTGGAGATAGCCAGGTTGCCGTTAAGGCTGACAAACTATATATAATAACAGAGATGATGACAGAATGAAGCTAATGACAATTGCAATGTTTACATTGGAAATATGGCAACAATGAAGATAAAACAAATATACTGGTATTCAGTATCCCTAAGAATTCTCATTCAGGTCACATGGTAAACCCTCAAACATAAACCGCATTATATAACTATAATCCCATTCACATAAATATTTTTATACAAATGGCCCTACATATTAAGCAGGTCTCCATTCTCAGAGAGTTTGAGTGAGCGAGTGTAAGTGGGGGAGGGGGAGAGTGAGAGGAAGAGGACGAAACATACAATCAGAGAGAGAGAGAGAGAGAGAGAGAGAGAGAGAGAGAGAGAGAGAGAGAGAGAGAGATGATTATTATGATGGTAGAAAATTTCGTTTGTGATGAATGGAGAGGACTTGTTATGAGGTTTTCTACAATATTATAAAAACAGATATTTACACACACAAACACACACACATATATATATATATATATATATATATATATATATATATATATATATATATATATATATATATATATATATTGGTGTAGCCAGGGAGTCTATTCTCTTTCAAACAAACGAGGTTGAAGGAAATGGCTTGTTCTGCATTAATGAGTTTATTATTTATATTTTCACTTATCGACCATCTAAGTGAAGACTTAAGAAAAAATGTAAGAGATATTGAAAATATAAATAATAAACTCATTAATGCAGAACAAGCCATTTCCTTCAACCTCGTTTGTTTGAAAGAAAAAAAAAATATATATATACTGTATATATATATTTACACATATAAGCTGAGAAAAGCTACACCAAGTTTCTGGTGGGGTCAGGCCGTGTAGTCCCTTGTGTAGTGTGTTGCAATGTTTCCCTAAACTAGGGATTCGTAACTTCTGTGATATAATGTAAAAGGCACACAGATAATAACACATAACAATACAATTTCGACGTAAATATTTTGGTATCCCAAATAAAAAGAAATATATAAAGCATAATATATTAAGTGACGTATAAACAAACATGGGAAGCAACCAACACCTCGAAGCGTTACTCGATAATCTCGGGGCCTCAGTCTCAGGCCACGACCTTCAATCCCGAGGTTGAGGTATAAAAAAATAATAAACTAAGGTCTTTGTGTGGCAATAAAGAAATGTTGCTTATATGATACCATGTTGTCTCTTTTATCGAATTATACCGTAGTTCTTGGTTAGGTAGGTAAAGTAACGTTTATGTCTATAATATAATTTGAAAGAAAATAATTTAAAATATACGTTTTCTTAATAAAAATATATACGTTAAAAGCATCACAAGCGGCAACACTCTCCACACCCTACATTGCAGTTCTTGGGTGGTGAGGAAATAAAGTAAAAAATTTAATACATGCAGTGTAATGTGTTGTAAATATTGTAACCACGATGGAATTAAATATAAATTATATGAGCGAGAGAGATAAATATGAAGTAAAAAAATAACGTATATATATATATATATATATATATATATATATATATATATATATATATATATATATATATATATATATATATATATATATATATATATATATATATATATATATATATATATATATATATATATAAAATTGTTATGCATTTTGCTATAGAATAAATATATATATGTATAATGAACTAGAAAAATTCACAATGAAGTGAATGCAGAAGTCTAGTGAGAAACCCACATTTATTTGTAATTTATTGAAAAAGATATACGACTTTTCGGTTACATCACGTAGCCCACTTCAGGTATGAGTGAGGACAGGTAGAGTAAACGAATATATATGTATACCGCTCATAGAGGGGGAGAGGGGTAGGGGGGAGAGGCGGAAGGGTCACGAGATAGGCGGGAGGCCGGAGGCGGTAGGAGGGGGAAAGAGAAGTTGGGAGGGGGAAAGAGAGTAGGGGTGGGTGAATTTATGCAGGAGAAAGGAAACGGAGGTATAATGGGGGGGGGGGAGAGGCGGAGAGGACGAGCTGATAATGGGAAAGGAAAGAACAACGGGGCAAATAAAAAAAATACATGGAATGGTAACGGAGGAAGTGGAACAAAACAGAATACAGTCACATACAAATAAAAATAGAACTATAAGTTACACACTACTGTATGTTATATGGATGTGCCTTTGACCTGAAGAAGCAATAGCTAAACGTCGTCAATAAAGGCTCCTCGTCATAGTGTGTTGTTCTTACCATTTTGTCAAGCAAATGCTTATTTTAACTCAACGTTCTTCATCTCACTAGCCTCTATCAAAATAAATTTTAACAGTTCGTACTGAAAATAAATAAGAAAACATGACAAAATTAACAACAAACGACAACACTACTTCACTATCTGTAAATGTAAATCGTTATAAATTTGTCTATAATTATATAAAAAGCATATAACCTATCCCTATTACTAAGGTAGAAATGAATATTTGAAGCTATAAAACGAATCACAGCACGAGCCGTGAGCCCGTGAAGCAATGCCAGGCAGATCCCCTCCCATCACCATCAGTTGGCTGATGTATGACAACCACAACTTAGAATAAAATACGAGTTATTCCAGTATGCGTTATAATTCAGTTCCTCATTAACAATGTATGCTACTGTTCTTCATATACTGTATATATGGCAAATAAACATAATATATTTAGTCTACCACAATACTCTCTTGTTTAGATATAATAAGGTTATATTATCATTAAACTTTCCTAGCAACTTATCGACCAATCATCTCCGTCGTTATATGTTCAACTCTCTACACCTCCGTCACCTCCTTGTGGGGTAGGGTATAGAGGAGCCCAGGGTGATAAAGAAACTCCCTTCCGCAACTGTACCACCGCTGCCGCGCGTGCGAGATTCCTAGGTCAGTCGAATCGAGTCGAGTTCTACAAGTAACTCGTGAGTCCCGATTCAGTGAAAGGAGTCGTTCAATTTGAACGATTGACTCGCGAGTCTTACATCTCTAATCCACAGTGTTTCCCTCGCCTCAGTAAGAGGAGGACTACCATGTTCTGTGAGCCCATTCAATTACCGTGTTTTCTGGATATTCGTGCACTGTGTTGTGGTGTCATTAATTATCATGCCTCGCCGTGCTCAGCTAACACAGGATATCATCTCCAAGATTGTCGCACTAAAAGATACAGGCCACCAGACTAAGGAAATAGACAAAACAGGTGTATCAGAACGTTCAGTTGGTGCTTGGGTTGGTAGATAACTTTATACTCGTAACTCAGAAATGTCGCTCTGATAGGCCAAGAAAAATTTCTGATCGTGGAAAGAAGAATATTGGGTAAATATTGAATGAATTACCGTTATTGGGTATGGTTTTTCTACCTTCCTTACCCACTTATTTAGACCATTCTAAGACTATTTTCTTCTATGGCATTTTCTCTGCAAATGCTCCATTTCCAAGATAGGGCATATTCAAATGGGGCATTTTGAAATTAGCCTGACCTTACCTGACCTGACCTAACCTAACCTAGACCGCATCAGACTACCGTGACCTAACCTGGGCAGACTACCGGGACCTAACCTGGGCAAACTACCGGGAAATAATCGTGGTAAAGTACAGAAAATGACCAGGGCAAAATACTGGGACCTAGCTGGATCTGGCAACACTGCTACAAAACGGTAATTCTTTCAATAAATACCGAATATTGTGAGGGGGGAGTTAGAAAAGAATCTTCACATTACATCTCGTATTGTAAAGGACTGTTTCAGAAAATGTCTGTAAAATCGTTTAGGCGGTCTATTCAAAATTTTGGCTACACCAGTCGACGGGCCATGATTAAACCACCTCTGTTGTCCAAAAGAGGCATAGGGACAGGGTCGACTTTGCCAAGAAATAACTGGCGTGGAGTGTTATGTGTTATGAAGTGATAAGACAACTTTCTCAGTGACTACTATACGTTTCAGCGCCGGACAGACGGTGTTTTTCGTATATATCTCTTAAACGAATCGTTGTATCAATATAATATTTCAGCACACTGTCTATAACACCCGGGCGTAATTTATGGCTGACATACCATATTACTATATGTGTTATGTTAGGAGTTTACTGAGTGATATTAAGCCTAATCCAGTCATCATATCTAAGGCGTTATAGAGAATCGGACGAGTGTGGGGTACTCGTGTAACCCCTCTACCAACACCCCGAAATCCCCCCACACCATTCCTTCCTTCCCTACCCCAATATCTCATTATCCCCCTCCCCGTTTCACTCTTCACCCCCCTATTTACACCATCCACCTTCCATTTTTTATTTTTTTTATGACAGTATGTACAGTATATACGTATCGTTCATTAGTAATATTGTTTAATACAGTTACCGTTGTGTGTGGACAAGAAAACCAGGGTGGGTCAAATGACCATTAAAGCAATAGTTAATCCCGTTGTTAATGGCCGTATAGCCGGATAATAACCCACGTGTCTAAGGCCACCAGAAAAATGATTAATTTTGGTTTTGGGCAACTAAATATAATCGTTCATGGTTGCTCATGTGTTCTTTACCTTTTTAAATAACCAATTTATGCCTTAATTGAATATTCACTGTCTCCCGTATCCCCTCCCCCTCTCTCTGAGGTATGAGGTACCCCCAGTCCGAGGCTATGACTCAAGTAGTGACAGGGTAGAAATCATTGACTGCCGAGACGCACCTATTAGCAACAATGTTGTCCATTTGCCCCCGTGGATGCAGGACAGAGTTTGTTCTTCGTCTTGCCACATTGTACAAACGTGAAAGCCAGTGATGATGAAGACGATGACGTTTTCCTTGACAGTGATTGTGAATAAATTTTGTTTTATCATGTTTGCATCATTAAATCCTACACTATTATATATATATATATATATATATATATATATATATATATATATATATATATATATATATATATATATATATATATATATATATATATATATATATATATATATATATATATATATATATATATATATATATATATATAATTTGGTGATAATATAAATATAAAAGGGACAAGTCAACAAAATAACATTATATTAACTGGATCAAGTTGACATTTTATAATGAATAGGTACACAGTATCTAATAACTTTTCCCAGAAGGTCCAGACCACAGGTAATGCCAGTACATCGTGTTCAATTGCATGGTTGACCATAAGGACTGCAAACATGGACCTTTTACATACTACATGTATGTAAACATGCTGTTGTACAGTAATTATCAAAGTGAAATACGTCTTGCCTCTATAGAATTGTACTGTACCATAATCTTAGTTAATAATCATATCTATACATATACATCTACATAACATTCTAATATATAATACAGTGATGGAAGAAATAGGGAGGGACACGAGTGATGAGGGAGGCGAGGAGCTAGGGGGAGAAAAGGAGGAGGGAGGGGTGAGAAGGGGGGTATGTAGTTGTGGTTAGGAATGGTTTGGGAGGGTGTTGGGGGGGGCACACTTTCCTTCGAATGCGTCAATATGGCTGGCAAGCTTTGTGCTATTTTTCACGAGTAAACTCCTCGCATAACACATATAGGAATATGGTATGTCAGCCATAAATTACGCCCGGGTGTTAAAGATAGTGTGTTGAAATATTATATTGATACAACGATTCGTTTAGGAGATATTTGCGAAAAACACCATCTGTCCGGCGCTGAAACGGATAGTAGTTATAGAGATGGTAATGTGTATCGTGACAAGGGTAGTGACATACCTCTTGACCCTTGCTACATTCACGGTACTGTAAAACACCAGGATAATTTAATTTAATGGTGTGGTGTTGCTTCTCTGGACTTATTAGTCTCAAAAGCGGTCGCGATTTTTCGAAAGCCTATTCTGCCGAAAGTAAGTGCAATCGCCAATTACATTCATTACACACGAATACACTACATTGTCCCCTACTTAAATATACATAAATTGTAAATATTTGCGTCGTGAAACTCATATACAGATTTTCCTAGTTTATTAATGACTGGCCTGTAAACAGTCCCGATATTAACCCCATAGAGAACCTGTGGCACATAATAAAACGGGATTTAATAGGCAAGGACGTCGGCACCGTTCATAAGCTCGAGGCTGCAACTGGGGAGTCTTGGGTAAATATATCACCTGTAACCCTACAAAAACTTACCCAATCACTACCCAAGCGACTGAGGAAAGTGAAGAGACGTCATGGAGGGTGCACAAAGTATTAAAGGTAAGAAAAATTAACAAGTGTATTAATTAATAACTGTTTATTGCAGCGCGATGAGTGAAATCGGCACCCGGCATAGACTTTTTGCCAGCATTTAATTCCATTTATAATGCACTCTTTTATAATTATATTTGTCATTCACTTTATAATATGCCATGTGGTTCAACAGAGAGAGTGTTGCATTGTAAGGAAAACACGAAATGTAGTCCCAGGAGCGGTAGCCTACGTAAGGTTTTTACATACAATAGACAACTAGCCTACGCCATTAGTTAGTTTAATCTCGTCTTATGGGACCCTGTGATGTAGTAAGAGAATTGGAGATAATTGAGTTCTTCAAACA
The DNA here is from genome assembly GCA_033782935.1 of Petrolisthes cinctipes. Taxonomy (NCBI): domain Eukaryota; kingdom Metazoa; phylum Arthropoda; class Malacostraca; order Decapoda; family Porcellanidae; genus Petrolisthes; species Petrolisthes cinctipes. Next base: position 87,408 of record JAWQEG010002474.1, read on the forward strand.
TTGCCACGAACATCATTTATATGGAAGGAGCTTGTTTCGTGGCAAAGGTAGGAGGAATCAGAAGCCTCCAAATTTGAATTTCATACACGATCACAGGGTCCTTAAACTGATCATGCTCAAAAATGATTAACTATCCCCTAGTGAACTATACAAAAATGGTTTACGTTTACTACTGTCCTTTAATTCCCAAAATGATTGAACTGTCCCCTAGTGAACTATACAAAAATGGTTAATGTTACTACTGTCCTTTAATTCCCAAAATGATTGAACTGTCCCCTAGTGAACTATACAAAAATGGTTAATGTTACTACTGTCCTTTAATTCCACCAAGTAAAAAACAACGGTACAGTATTGGTGTAAAAGTACAGTACAGTATGTTGGGTACTGTAGGCTTATCATTACACTGGCACTCAGACTCGAACCTTTTAACACTAAGTAGTATTGTAATGTAAGGAGATTATTGGTTCTGCAGTTCAGTATATGAGTGATGACCAGCTGCCTTTGTGAATAGACTGTGTAGTTGAGTATTATTATGAAACTATGGGTCGATTCCACAGTGGTTGGTATTGGTTTGTAAGCACGCAAACGAAAGAATGTTAGTCGTTTAAATGACTTCTGGGTGAATTATTTAATGAATTTAGTGAGTAAACTATACAGTGATCATCATTATCTTGCTGTTGGATAGATTTTGTGAATGCGGATACTCAGCTTTTGGAAAATAATGAAGCCTTACAAATGTGGTTGGTTGGGAAGCTTTAAAGTGTTCACGGATTTTATTCTTGATTTTGAAGTGTGCTATTTGTTTACTGTACTGTTACTGTACTATAGCCTTTAGTTGGTCTATTTTTACTGGCAAAGGTTTACTGTATATGGCTTGGTGAGAGATATATGATATGAATGATGCTGCACTCAAGTTGCACAATAACTTGAAATACTGTATAGGAAAATTATTATTATTATTATTATTATTTTTATTTTTTGATTAATAGTTATTTTATCATTTTGAGGAAAACTCCCTGAGCCACTGATGTATAGTATATCTATAGTTTTTCTGTAATCTTGCATTATTCTCCTATATTATGCAGTAACCTTCTTCGTTATGGACCATTTTATTAATTCAAGTTTTAGTTTACTCAGTAATTAAACTTTCCCCCAAAGGGTGTGTATTTCAGTTTTATGTCATCATGTTATTTCATTATGGTGACTTTTCCTGAGTCCCATTAGGCTACTGTATGTACAAACTTTGTTGGGAGGCTGTTTCATCATGCAAAATTATTTATTTAATAACTACATTTACATGGAGTTATAAAGATTATGTTTTTAAAAAGAATTGGGAATAATGATCAGTAAATACCATAATTATAAGAAGAATGAGATACAGTAGTGTATTTCGTGGCATAGGTTAGTTAGTGGCACCAAAAGCCTTCCATTTCCACCAGTACAGTTGACCTTCACATAAACCCTACATCACCCTGATGTGTAATGTCAAACCCACGGTACTTAGCGCTATGGAGCAACGGATCGTGTGTTCGTGTATGGGACCAGGTGGCTTCTAATCCCTCCTGACTATACCATGAAACCAGCTCCTTCAATGTACAGTACGGTCGGCGGCAGAAGTCTTATCGCCTCACCTGCTTCAACGAGTCTCACAGAATTCATGGACTCGAGAAATAAGCACGTTTTCTACACCTAATAATCTCGAGTCTATCAATAACGCGTGCTTAGGTGAAGCATGTGAGACGACAGGACTTTTGCCGCCGACTGTACAGTAAGTGTGTGTTTCGTGGCATTATTTGAAGGACTCACTAACCTCCAATTTTCTGACTACATCACGGGGTCTTCAATGCCCAGGGTAAGAGGATTGCAGTGAGATATTTCACTTTTCCTCTCTTAGTATTCCTTCGATACGGTCGGTCATAAATATAAATATAAATAAATATATATATATATATATATATATATATATATATATATATATATATATATATATATATATATATATATATATATATATATATATATATATATATATATATATATATATATATATATATATATATATATATATATATTCTCTCTCTCTCTCTCTCTCTGCAGACACAGTTCTGTAATTTGTTTTGCTTGCTGTTATTAGTGGTTCGTAGAAGGTGGTGAGGAGGGAAGGAAGGGAGTAAAGGAGGGAAGGGGGGATAAGCAGGAGGAAGAGGAGGGAGGAAGGAAGGGAGTAGGCCTAAAGAGGAAAGCCAATCACCAATCCATGTACACAACTGTTCCCCCAAGCCATGTGCTTTTAACTTTAATAGTAGTCGCTTGTGTGGTTCTGTGTCAAACGCTTTCTGAAAGTCTAAATATATAATATCAGTTGGCACTTTTTCGTCTGCATTACAGCTTATATAGTTAAAAAACTCGAGTAAATTTGTTAAACAAGATCTGTTGTTACGGAAACCGTGTTGAGAGTCCAGAATTAAGTTCTGCTCATCTAGATGTGATACTATTTTATCTCTCAAAAGTTTTTCAAATATTTTTATTATAACAGATGTTAAGCCTATTGGGCGGTAGTTTCCGGCTTGACTTTTATTACTTTTCTTAAATATAGGAGTTACATTGGCTTTTTTCCAAAGGGCTGGCACTTTACATTTGCTTAGTGACTTATTAAATATTATATTTAAAGGTTGTACAACTTCTCTATGACATTCACGTAATAATCTGGGGGACACTTCGTCACATCCTACACTTTTAAAAGGATCTTGTGTTTTTAAATACTTTAAGAGTTCTTCATCTGTAAATTCATTAATTTCTAGTTTATTACCATCTGCTACCTCTGAAAAGTTTGGAGGTTCTGGCAAATTAATTTCATTTTCCTTTGTAAAAACTGAGTTAAAATGTTCATTTAGTATGGTTGAATTTCATTTGTTATCCAAACTGATTTGCGATTGTTCGTTCGTTTCTTTATTCTCAGTACATGTTTCTTTTCAATTGACAGGAGTTTTCTGTAAATCTATTACACGTCGTATCGACATCTTCATTATTTAGCAATTCTGTTCAGATTATTTCGTTTAGTTCTTTTCTAATATTGTCAAAGTTTGCTCTTTTATAGTCAGGTACTAACTGACTATTTTCGCAGATTTTAGTGTTACAGTTTATGTTACATCTTATTATTCTGTGATCGCTGTTTGCAAAGGGCTCACCGACTTCGCATGAACTGATTAAATCAAGGTCTGTTGTTAAAACAAGGTCGAGGATATTATTATCTAGAGTTGGTTCTTGTACCAATTGATTTAAATAGAGTTTACGAGCGATTTTCAACAGACGTTTTCCTTCGTTGTCGCCTGACTGAAGTTTCCAGTTTATTCTTGGAAGGTTAAAATCACCGCATATAATGGCATTTTTGTTTTCTATTACTGATTTTATCTCTTCGTATAGCAAATTGTCATGTTCTGTAGTGGTTTTGGGGGAACGATATACTGTACCGATGATTAAATGTTTTCCATTTACTTTGAGTTTGACATATATAGAATCATATGCATCGTGTTTGTCTTTATTTATTTCGATTTTACCCAGGTTATCTCTAATGAATAAAAGAACTCCACCCCCTTTTTTATGTGTCCTACAGTTAGCAAAAACTTGATAACCTGGGATAGCTACTTCTGCCAAATAATGTTTATTGTTAAAATTTAACCATGTTTCTGTTATATTAATTATATCGGGATTTTCGGCATTTACGTATGCAAGCAGTTCGTCTCTTTTTCCAATAATGGTCCTTGCGTTTGTATACATAAGGATTAATTTGTTACACCCGTGTCTTATCAGTGGAGCCGAACGCGATGTGTTCAGGGAAAATCCTGCTCGGAGTTGTCCTCTGGATCTGGCACCATATCCGTTTCTGTTTCTGTCTGCCTATCTGTTTCTACCTGCCTGTCGTTATCTTCCTGTCTATCTCCTTCCTCAGTGTTGGCATTTCTCTCATCGTCTTGAGAGGCTGGGATCTCATCTATACATTCGCCTATCACTCTTCCTAATCTCGCTTTACCAACACTGTTGAGATGTAAGCCATCTCGACTATACAATGTTATATCCCTACAAAAGTGGTGCCAGATATCTAAAAACTCTGCATTATCCTGCCTACATAGCGCCTTTAATCTACGATTGACGACGGACATTTTCCTAAAATAGTCAGGGCCAACATCATATCTAGGAATGATGCCACACACTGCTAGTTTCCTTCTCCTGTTGGTGAATTCCCTAATCATTTTCCTATACTTTTCTAATATGGTGTCGGTGTCATCTAGCCGGAGGTTGTTTGTGCCAACTAGTGTCACAAACGTTGTATCCTCTGGTGAGTTTTCTACTAGATAGTCAACCTTCTCTATATTATCATCTATCTTATGACCAGGATAGCATCTATTTGTCCTCTTTTTCTTCCTATCCCTACAGAACTCGTTCTCCTGGCCTCTTACTAAACTATCCCCCACCAAGGAGAAACTAGGTTCCTCCCCAACTTCATCGTTTAATAGTTCATATCTATTGCTAACTTTGATGGCGCTTTTTACAATATTATTATTGACCTTGGCCCTGGCTCCATTCATTACTTGAATGAAACCGTCATTCCTATCGCTATCGTCTGCCCTGTTGCTATCATCTGACCTGCTGCTATCATCTGTTCTGTCACTATTTACAGTAGTATCGTCACCCTTTGCCTGAAGTTGTCTTTTGAAAGTGGCAACTTCTTTCCTAAGTTCCCTAACCTCGGCCAAGATCTTCTCCCTGTTATAACAAAACAGGCAACTGTTTTGACTATCTTGGTCAAGAAACAACTCGAGCAGGAATTGTCCTGAACACAAAGGGCACATGTATCGAGTTGCATGAGGCATGGTGTTGGTTATGTGTGAATTCTAGGGAGAGTTTGGGCTTTAGAGTTTGGGGATGAAACGGAGAGAAGAAAAGGGGCAGATATGAGAGGAAAAGACAAGGCAGTGCGAGGTGAGTGAAGGTAGATTAGGACTGGCAGGATGTAGGGACTGTTAGAGAGAAGGGAAGGCCAGGTAGAAACGGAAAAGGATAAGAAGGTTAAGCATGTACGAAAAGGTATTCCCCTGGGAATTTAGGAATGGGAGTAGGGTGTGTCAGGATACAATAATTAGTACACCAATATACACAAAGTTGATATACTAATATATGCACTAAATTAATATACTAATTTATGCACAAAGTTAATACACTAATATACACAAAAATAATACACCAATTTACAACACAGTGGTGAAATTTAAGCAAAAATTAAGACACAATAATATGAATGAACTCAAAATTAATAACAACACACAGAAGTACAAATGCACTCACACAATAGGACAGGCAAAATTTGTGTCCTAAGATACAATGCTAACTGGATAGAAGGATAAAAATACAAAAATTATAATTTCTACTCAACGTTCGTTTAATTTTCTGGAGCTGAGACGGTCTTTCCAGGCAACAAGGGCAGGTCAAACAGAGCAGGTCAAAAACGCGTGTGATCACTACACCTTTTCAGTCTGGACGAGAAGGAGGAAGAGGAAGAGAAGGAGGAGGAAGAAGAGGAGGAGGAAGAGGAAGAAGAGAAGGAGGAAGAGGAAGAGGAAGAGAAGGAGGAGGAGGAAGAGAAGGAGGAGGAGGAAGAGAAGGAGGAGGAGGAAGAAAAGGAGATGGAGGAAGGAAGGAGATGGAGGAAGGAAGGAGATGGAGGAAGGAAGGAGATGGAGGAAGGAAGGAGATGTGAAGGAAGAGGAGGAGGAAGAGAAGGAGGAAGAGGAAGAGAAGGAGATGGAGGAAGAGAAGGAGATGGAGTAAGGTCAAGTAGTCCTGGAGTGACCCCGACCCTCACTCCACAGTCACTCAGGGAACCACCAGTCAGGGGTCATTCAGGGGTGGGTTAGGGGGGGTCAGGGGGGTTAGAGGAGTTAGGGGTGGGTCAGGGGGGTTAGAGGGATCAGGGTGGGTCAGGGTGTTTAGGGGGATCAGGTGGGGGGGGTTAGGGGGGGTCAGGGTGTTAGGGGCATCAGGGTGAGGCAGGGGGTTAGGGATGGGTCCTTCTCCCACTTTTCAATAGACTGCCAGGGGGTTTAGGATGGGGTCAGGGAGTATTAGTGGGTGAGGGGGGGGGTCAGGGAAAGGGTCAGGGGTGAGGAATCGCATCTCAGACCCGTATCTCCTCTGCTGATAAAATTTTGAAGATGTTGATTCCACCAGACTTTTCCATGAAACCGATATATATGTACACTCGCAATCCAAAATATGTATCCAGGTCTTGTTGAAGCTTCGAATCATTTGACATACTATTGTGAACAAATTACAAAGCTTATCCTATTTCCTATTTGCTTGAGCTCGCTTAATACTCGATCAAGCTATTCGAATCAAGCCTGGATACATATTTTGGATTGCGAGTGTACATACAGTCGTGGTCAAATATAATCATCCATATAGGGGTAACTCACGTAAGATTTTGACAGTTTCCCTCTGTTCCTAAGCTGATAAACTTTCCAATAAATATGTTAAGTACCATCGTTTAATTTACTACAAGCAGCTACACACTACTTAAAACAATAACACACACACACACACACACACACGTTAACTACCATCTTTTAATTTACTACAAGCAGCTACACACTACTTAAAACAATAACATTATATATGAAGATGAAAACATTAAACAGCAAATTGTTAAAGTTACCCATATGTGGATGATTATTATTGACCATGACTGTACATACATACATAGCCTACTATAGTGGTTTGCTGATGTACCATTGTGTTTCCTGGTATTGTTTAGAAGAGGAACCAGTAGCCACCCAGGTTTGTAGACAGAGGGTTTTATTAACATATTATTTTTTTGTGGTTAAAGGAATGTCCGAGGTGAATCTGTTTAGGGATGTATGTATGTACAGTCGTGGTCAATAATAATCATCCACATATGAGTATCTCAAACAAGTTACTGTCTAATGTTTTCACGTTCACATATGATGTTATTGTTTTAAGTAGTGTGTAGCTGCTTGTAGTAAATTAAAAGATGGTAGTTAACTTATTTATTGGAAAGTTTATCATCTAAGGAACAGAGGGAAACTGTCAAACTCTTACGTGAGTTACCCCTATATGGATGATTATATTTGACCGCGACTGTATGTATGTGGAAAGAACACACGAATATCGTTTTAAGTGAAGCAGGGCACACACACACACACACACACGTAAAAAATATGCATTCATTTAATAGCCAAACATTGCCTACACGCGCTGCAGGAAAAGGCAATTTCCGTAAATAAAAATATTTCTCTCTCCACACACACACACAAACACACACACACACACACAGAGACGTATACAACACACACATACACACAAACACACACAAACAGGCGTATACATATACACACACACAGGCGTATACAACATATACACACACATACACATATACATACACACAGGTATACAACACAGACATATACATAACCACAACCAACAGACAGGTATCACTAAAGGCCGTATCACACGGTCGCTCATTTCCTGCAACATCGTGTCGTACGACATCATTTTCGACGACATGTCGCGGGAAACAATAGCACACGGCAAATTCTCATTCAGACAACAACGACGACCGACGACACCACGCGGGCGGCGGGATAACCAAAACACTCTGTTACAAAAGCCACATCACCAAGGATGGACGCCATTAACCGAACCGAACCTAACCTAACCTAACCATTTTAGCTGTTGGAGCATGTGCAATTGCTTTGGAAGAAGAAGAAAGAGGTTTGGACCAGGCGGCAGGCGAAAGCAGAAATGTAAACAAACCCCGAAATCAAATCAATATTCCATGCTTAATATTTAACAGTTAAATTCGGTGTATATAATATATAAGATCTAGGAATACAATTTCTATATTCAAATAATGATACCTAACACTACTTAAATCATAATATGCCATAATAATATATTCCATACAATATTATTCACTATAGACTTTCAACGACTTTCTCCCTGTCGCAGGAAATCGCCGACAGTTTTCGATAGTTTCCGTCAACACCTCGTCGTCCGAAATCTCCCATTTCCCACGACATGTCGTCGAAAATCGTGTCGTACGACACGATGTCGTCGGAAAAAGTGCCCGTGTGATAGCCGCTTTACGATGTAAATAGAGATGTTACGAGTATTCAATGTGTTTGGTAGGCACACACACACACACACACACATATATACAAATACACATATACACATATGCATCTGTTTAGAATTTATCACGATATTTTATTATGCTGTTTAAATAATAATGACTACCACTAATAATACCTATAAAAATAATAATAATAACAAAAATAATATAATAACAAAAATAATAATAACAATAATAATAATAATAATAATAATAACAATAACGATAATGATAATAATACACTAACAATAAATAGTTTAACAATGTCAATAATAATGAAATAGATGGAATGAGTCTCTGGTTAAATAATCAACTTACCTAAAAGTTAAGCTACGATTTCGAACATGACCATATACAACTAGTTTATTTTTCATTGATGTTCAGACGTGTTTATTATGATAGATATTGATAGCCAGTAATTTTACACGCACACACACTCACTCACTCATTCACTCACTCACTCACTCACTCACACACAAACTATGTACATAAATAGGTCTTAAATCTGTTATGATGCACAATAATGATATGCAGTTATTTCATTATATCTTTTAGAGGAATCGGTAGTCATTTTACACTCTATCAACAACAACAACAACAACAGATGACCCCCTTACAATGAGAGAGAGAGAGAGAGAGAGAGAGAGAGAGAGAGAGAGAGAGAGAGAGAGATATGAAAGTTGTGAAGAGGGATGAAGTATTAGTATTATTATTATTTTTTTTTTCATACAACTGTACATGCAATAACAGAGCAAGGATAAACAAACAGAGACATGTGATTCAGACGTATAAACACATGAACATTTTATTATCTTATGCAAACTACAGCCTCTTAGTGGAATGAGGCCGTATGTTGAGTGCAGACTGACACACACACACACACACACACAAAGAGAGAGAGAGAGAGAGAGAGAGAGAGAGAGAGAGAGAGAGAGAGAGAGAGAGAGAGGGAGGCACACACCACACACACACACATACCCACAGAGAGAGAGAGAGAGGCACACACACACACATACCCACAGAGAGAGAGACACACACACACATACCCACGGAGAGAGAGAGACACACACACACATACCCACAGAGAGAGAGACACACACAGACACACAGAGAGAGAGAGAAACACACAGACACACACACACACACAGAAACACACACACACACACACACACACACACACACACACACACACACAGAAAGACACACACACACACACACACACACACACACACACACACACACACACACAATCATCAAAACCATCGTAGAGACAGACAGACATAAAGACACCAAACCAATTTTCAATCTCAAATCCCCAAACCCAACCAATTCAAAACAAATACTGAAGAATTGAAACTGTACCTTCTCTCCCTCTCTCCCTCCCTCTCCCCTCTCTTCTCATCCCTCTCCTCTCTCTTCTCATCCCTCTCCCCTCTCTTCTCATCCCTTTCCTCTCTCTTCTCATCCCTCTCCCCTCTCTTCTCATCCCTCTCCCCTCTCTTTTCATCCCTCTCCCCTCTCTTCTCATCCCTCTCCCCTCTTTTCTCATCCCTCTCCCCTCTCTTTTCATCCCTCTCCCCCTCTCTTCTCATCCCTCTCCCCTCTTTTCTCATCCCTCTCCCCTCTCTTCTTCTCCCTCTCCCTCCCCTCTCTTCTTCTCCCTCTCCCCTCTCTTCTCCCTCTCCCTCCCTCTCTCTCTCTCCCTTCTCTTCTCCCTCTCCCTCCCTCTCTCTCTCTCCCTTCTCTTCTCCCTCTCCCCTCTCTTCTCTCTCTCTCTCCTCCCCTCCCCTCTCTTCTCCCTCTCTCTCCTCCCTCTCCCCTCTCTCCTTCTCCCTCTCCCCTCTCTCCTTCTCCCTCTCTCCTTCTCCCTCTCCCCTCTCTCCCCTCTTTTCTCCTCCTCCTCTCTCCCCTCTCCCCTCTCTCCTTCTCCCTCTCTCCTTCTCCCTCTCTCCTCTCTCCTTCTCCCTCTCCCCTCTCTCCTTCTCCCTCTCCCCTCTCTCCTCCCTCTCCCCTCTCTCCTTCTCACTCTCCCCCTCTCTCGTTCTCCCCTCTCTCCTTCTCCCTCTCTCCTTCTCCCTCTCTCCTTCTCCCTCTCCCCTTCTCCCTCTCCCCTCTCTCTCTCTCCCTCTCTCCTTCTCCCTCTCTCCTTCTCCCTCTCCCCTCTCTCTCTCTCCCTCTCTCCTTCTCCCTCTCTCCTTCTCCCTCTCCCCTCTCTCTCCTTCCTCTCTCCTCTCCTTCTCCCCTCCCTCCACACACACACCAACACAAACCACCCTCTCATCTCTTCGCTCCCATCAGAGTTTCCCTTCTATTCAATTTTCTTCCCCTGTGTTCGTTCTATTTACTTCCGATCTGGCCCCAGTCACGGTCCATTTCTCTGTCTGCCCTGTTCACTCTAGGAATCTCTCTCTCTCTCTCTCTGTGTGTGTGTGTGTAGCTCCTTCTATCTCCCTTCAACATTTGCATTCGTCTCTCGCAAGCGCCAGACGATTTTTTTCCATGACGGTCGGAATCATTACTGACGTCCCAAAGTTAATCCCTGTATAATTAGCACGACTTCTAATCTCCCCCTCCACTTCCGTTCCCTCTGCAACTCCTCATCACCTCCTCCTGTCCCTAGTTAAAGCCTTCTTCCCTCATCCCTGCTATCCCTCCATCTCTGTCCCTTGCTATTTGTTCCTCTCCTCCTTCTCCCATCCTTCTATATGCAATTCTGTCCCTCTTTTATTCCTTCTCCTTGCTCCCTCTCTGTCCCTCTCTTCTTCTCTGCCCCTTCATATTGTTCCTATCTGTCCCTCTCTTCTCTTTCTCTGCCCCTCTTCTCTATATTGTATTGTTCCTATCTGTCCCTCTCTTCTCTTTCTCTGCCCCTCTTCTCTTTATTGTAATGTTTCTCTCTGTCCCTCTCTTCTCCTCTGCTTCTTCGTATTGCTCTCCCTGTCTATCCTCTCTATTCTACGTTTTCGTCAACCTTTCCACCCTCTTCTCCCTCCATCTCCCTTTTGTCCTATCCTTTTCCCTTCATTTACTCCTATTCTTTCACTCTTTACAACGTGCATTATTCCTCCCCCTCCCGTTTATCATCCTTTGTGTTCCTTCATTTTCCACCCCTCTCCTTCCATCCTATTTCTTCTCCCCTCTCACTCTATATCAACTTTTCTTTCTTGTACCCTCCCAGCTTACTTTTTCTTCCTCTTCTTCTCACCCCCTTATCTCCCTCTCCCACCATCACCCCTTTCCCTCCCTCCCTTCTTATTTCTCTCTCCACCTCCATCATCCCTTTCCTTCCCTCCCCTTTTATTTCTCTCCACCTCCATCATCTCCTTCCCTCCTCCTTATTTCTCTCCCCTTCCACCATCACCCCTTCCCTCCTCTTTATTTCTCTCCACCTTCATCATTCCCTTCCCTCCTTATTTCTCTCTCCACCTCCATCATCCCCTTCCCTCCTCCTTATTTTTCTCTCCACCATCACCCCTTCCCTCCTTATTTTTCTCTCCACCATCACCCATTCTCTCCTTATTTTTCTCTCCACCATCACCCCTTCCCTCCTTATTTTTCTCTCCACCATCACCCCTTCCCTCCTCCTTATTTTTCTCTCCACCATCACCCCTTCCCTCCTCCTTATTTCTCTCTCCACCTCCATCATTCCCTTTCCTCCTTATTTCTCTCTCCACCTCCATCATCCCCTTCCCTCCTCCTTATTTCTCTCTCCCCCTCCACCATCTCCTTCTCTACTGGAGCCACCATCCATCAGCTGTGTTGGCTCTCTGACACGCATACAATAATATGTTGGGGAGAGCCACCCCCTCCACCTACTTTCACTCATCCACTTGGGAGGGGGCGTTGAGGGGGGGGGGCTTAGTTCTCTTTGCATTATAAAATATCTATAGAATTATAATATATCAATCTGCTTATATTTGTGCGTTTATAAGTTTATCTATACAAATTTATACGTTGGTGTGTAAAGGTACTCCACTTTCATATGGACATATTGCATTAAAATCCTGAACGAAACCTGTGTATAGAATTTAGTAAATGGACTAGAGAGATCGTTTGTACAGATATACAGTATAACATGCATATGTATATAGGAATGCAATAATTGCCTCCACTTACGAAGTTGGAGAGGTCATATTTTTGCATCTGTTTGTCTGTCAATCTGTTTGTAAACACGATATATCAAAAAGTTATGAACTAATATTTAGTTTGCTGTGTGTGTGTGTGTGTGTGTGTAGTTTGCTATATGGTTGTGACGTGTGTGTGTGTGTGTGTGTAGTGGTTATAGTGTGCATGTACGTAATTATGTATGTGTATGGTGTGTACTGTGCATGCGTGTGTGATTTTGCATACACATATATGTCAAGTCTTTCTAAAAAATGCAATATTTGTTTTTATAACTTTGCTCAATAGTTTGTTATTTTTTTCCATCAGGTGTAACGTTTCACTTGTCCTACATAGTAACTCTCTCTCTCTCTCTCTCTCTCTCTCTCTCTCTCTCTCTCTCTCTCTCTCTCTCTCTCTCTCTCTCTCTCTCTCTCTCTCTCTCTCTCTCTCTCAATACAGTAATAAATAATTTAATAAATTGAGAAATAATTTAATATATTAATAAATAATTTAATAAATTAATAAATTAATTAATAAATAACACCATGGCACCTCAACTAACCTGTTTTACCTGCTCTGGTACTTTCGGCCCTACTATTTTCGCGAACAGAGACGTCCTTGTTTGTAAATTTTGCAACTTACGAGAGGATACTTCGACCGACTTGAAGGCAGCACAACGCAAGATCGAGGCCTTGAGTGAGAAGTTGGAAACACTACAGGAATTCGTCACTCTCAACGTAGGAATGACATCGACTCCTACAGCACCCGTCGTCACAGCCCCCGTACAGACTGCCTCTACACCCTTACCTCCACCGGCACCACCAACTACACCATCTCCACGGGAGGAGTTCCGCGTTGTCAGGAACAACATTCGGCCCACAAGGAACATTATACCCATCACTACATGCCAGAACCGCTTCAAGATCCTGGCCCAAGACGACGATGAAGACGACACCGAGGCCAGGCTGGTTGGTGACTCCATGGTAAGGGGTCAACTCACCGAGTTTTGTGGCCGAGCACCCAAGTCGAGGAAGCGATTTTGCATCCCGGGTGGCGGCCTAGACGACGTGATTGACTCAGTGGACGAAGTGACAAGCCTGGCCCCCGACAACACCACGTACGTCATCCACGTTGGAACTAACGACGTATTGAAGACCAGATCGGAAGAGCTCCTCAACAAATACCGACAGATGATTGCGAAGTTCAAGGAAAAGACGAACAACATCATACTTTCTGGAATCATCCCCCGCAGACAAGCAGACACCCGTTTCTACAACACCGCTACTAGTATCAACCGACGACTTGCCAACATCTGCAACGAGGAGAACGTCGATTTCGTCAACACATGGGACAACTTTTATTTTGATGACTCGTTGTTCTCAGATGATGGTGTCCATCTGAATCAGGTAGGAGCAGCCCGTTTAGGACATTTGCTAAACGACGCGGTCATCAACCATCGTACAAAAAACGGGACTGCCCAGGTACTTCAAGGTCAGGTAACGTAATACGAACAAACAGAATAACACGGGCAAATGTGCAGTTACCCAACCGAAATAGTCTAAAGGTTTTTTATGTTAACGCTCGCAGCATCCATAACAAATTCACAGATCTAGAGGAATTAACGCTCACAGAAAATTATGATATAATCGGCATTACAGAATCGTGGCTAAATACTGAAAATAGAGACTTCCTAGCAGAGTATAAAATTCCTGGCTATACAATATTTGAGAAAGGTTGAACTAATAAAAGGGGAGGCGGAGTACTATTATATATTAAAGATGACCTCAAACCAATCCTATTATCAAAGCCCCATATCGCTAACGTAGACACACTATATATACTCATTAGAAATAAATTCGGGATGAAACTTTTGTTAGCCTTATTATACAGACCCCCAGCTCAACCAGTACAAACTGACCGTGATATCTATGAACAAATTACCGAGATGAGTAACACGCAAGAGGCCGTAATTCTTGGCGATTTTAATTTACCAGTAACAAAGTGGGGAGAACCATTACCAGCTCACTATGGTCAAGACCTTTATACTAACTTACAAGAGAGCTCTCTTATCCAATTTGTTAATAGTCCAACTCGTGGAAATAACGTTCTTGACCTAGTATTTGCAACAAAAGAAGACTTGATAGCGAATATTAACGTGGGTGATGAGTTTACTAATAGCGACCACCGCATAATCACAT
>JAWQEG010002475.1:0-12500 GCA_033782935.1 Petrolisthes cinctipes
ATTGGAGGAATCAAGGCACTTCAATGTGCCAAAAGCGTATTACCCCCTTAAGGAAGTAGTATACTTTTAGTACATTGGGTTGCTTTGTATTCTCCTCAGTATGCCAGGAAATAAACAAGGTTAAAAGAAAAAAATGGTGGCCTGTTGCTTGGAATAGTTTGAAGGAACCATTTGATCCAGGTTTACCAGCACTGTACTGTACTGCCCCCTTAAATGTAAACAAATGAAACTCAACACCCTCTTCTAGTTTATATAAACCTTGGAAACGCATATTGGTAAATACTAAAACAATAACTATATTTAAATTCATTCAGTACCTCATCCAGCACAAAACAGTAGAAACATTTTATTGTATATTTAGTGGAGTAATTCAATAAACAATTAATTTTACCTTCAGAATACCGTCTTTCCAGCGTGGTTAAAGTCCTGCCCTTCCCAGCTCTCCACGTCAGGGTCTGCTAACACACACACACTTCTCTCTCTCTCTCTCTCTCTCTCTCTCTCTCTCTCTCTCTCTCTCTCTCTCTCTCTCTCTCACACACTTCTCTCTCTCTCTCTCTCTCTCTCTCTCTCTCTCTCTCTCTCTCTCTCTCTCTCTCTCTCTCTCTCTCTCTCTCTCTGTCACACACACACACACACACACACACACACTTCTCTCTCTCTCTGTCACACACACACACACACACACACACACACACACACTTCTCTCTCTCTCTCTCTCTCTCTCTCTCTCTCTCTCTCTCTCTCTCTCTCTCTCTCTCTCTCACACACACACACGCCAGGGTCAACAAAGGGCAGGCTAATTAGGTATTCACACGGTCTGCTGCCCTCTCTCCCGCTCTGCCTGCATTGTGGCCCACCTAGTCTTGTTATAGGTCAACACTCCACTCCACACTCCACACATTTATGGGGACAACATCTTTTATTTTGGTAAGTTGGAGGGCTAATCATTCCTCAAGACTATGCCAGGAAATCAATGGGAAGAGAAAGATTAGTACGAAAAAGGCTGGGAGGGGGATGAGAACAGATGATCCCCTATTTGTCTGTTCTCCGGCAAAGTTAGGAGGAATCAGTAGCCTTCCATTTCCCAACAAGAGAACTCCCCTTAACTGTGTCCAACTCCACCCCCAAAGTACTTACAGGGTTAATACGGTGTTGGTATATCTGGAGTATATAACCGATTCCTCCAAACTATTCCAGGCATCAATCAGGCCACCATTGTATATGTTCATCTGGTCCTGTTTCCTGGTATACTTTGGAGGAATCAAGACACTCTAATGTACCAAAATTATATTACCCCCTTTAATGGGAGAACTGAACCTCCTCTTGGTAAATTTGGAGGGCTAATGACTCCTCCAAGCCATGCCAGAAAACAATTCACCTAAATGTTACTAATAGGGGACCTGTTTTGTGACTAGTTTGGAAGGAAGATTCAGTAGCAACTCAGGTTTACCAAAAAGAGGTTCTCCCCTCAACTGACTCAACACACTCCTTTCCATTCACCTTCACTCCATTCCATCCCAAGAGGAACTACTAATATATTCCTTTAAAGTATGACACGAAACAGGACCAGATTAACAAAAATGATTTTTTTCCTGTTGTTTGGAATAGTTTGGACGAATCGCTTGCCCCAGATAAAATTCCACTATAGCACCTCCTCCTTTAATTAATTCACCTCACTTTCTCCCCCCTTCTGCTTCTCCACCATTCCCTCCCATGCCTCCAACTCGCTCAAAATGTGTCCAGTGATAATAAATATATACAACGAGCAATATTACAGTCTATTACTTTTCATGAATTGCACACTTGAAACATGAACTTGCCCCCCCTCTCCCACCTGAATGGTCTATAAATTTTCGTGGTCAGCTTCTCTACTATTTTACACTACACACGGTCTAATAATTATATTGTCGAGTGCGAAAGTTATGGAATCATTATCCTCAAATTAACAAACCAAAAGGAAGGTTATATAGTCCTTTGCAATTGACCCCTTGGTATTTGTTTTGTGAGGAAACAATGTGATATCTTGGTGGTGCAGCAGTTAAAGAAATCAGCACACATCCAAAGAATACATGGGAAACTGGAAAACATCATACCTCTGACAATATTCCATACGACAGTGCTACCAGGTGTATGTAATTCAGCCAAGAGAAGAAAGCCTGGACAAAGCATAGTTCGGTATGTCAAAGAATACATACAAAACTGGAAATCGTTCTACCTCTGGCAATACTCCATACGACAATATTACCAGGTGTGTGTGTATATATGTATTATATATATACATATATTAGCCAAGAGGAAAACTTCAGTCTGCAGCCTCTGAGACTCTTAGGGGCTGTGAGGACCCTGGAGTTATTGTTACATAAGTCAAGGACACTCACATCCTTCTTTACAGCATTCAAAGGCTGTCCTCGACAGTTTTACTTTACTCATATGTAATCCGATTTTATTTTACACTAGCCTCGCCTGTTTTATGGGGAGATTCTCTTTCTGGTGAATTGGAAGACTACTGATTCCTCCACACAATGCCTCAAACAATGGGGTCATTAATTTAGTTAACTGGCATAGCTTGGTAGAATGAGTAACCCTTCACTTTAACAGCAATTAAGAGTCTGCCCTTAACCTGATCTGACCCAACCCAGTTCAAAATAAGACGAATTGATTCAACCAACCCAGCCCAGTACATCTCATAGCAAAGTAAATTGAGAGGGTCGTTTTATGTCGAGGACTTGGAGGGCTACGGATTCCTCCAAACGATGCCACGAAACAGAAACCATTCTTAGTAACATTGAGCTCGGCTGTTTCCTGGTATAAATTGGAGGAATCATAACGCAAGTTAACGAAACTGGACGACCAGATTTATCCCAACAAAGTACTGTACAACCAAACCAACCACACGCCAGTCCTAATCAACCCCAAGTAACCCAACAGAGCCTAATCTAGCCTAACTCAAAGTAACCCAATTTAACCTAAACTAACCTAAACTAAAGCCCTAAAGTAGCCCCTTAACCTAACCTACCATAACTTAACCTAAAGTAACCCAACTTACCCATACCTAGTCTAACTCAAAGTAACCCAACTTAACCTAACCAAACCTAAAGTAATTCGACCTAGCCTAACCTAACCTTAATGATAAAATCTAAGTCTCTCAAATATGAAAAGAGAAACACAAAAACACAATTATGTAAAAGTTTTCCCACACGACACGAGGGAATAAGTGAGCATAACATTGATTCAAAGTCTGACAAAATTGTGTTGGAGGCTGTCTTTCCTTTTCCTTCCTTTCTCCCTCCCTCGGGTGACTGGATGGAAAAGTTGCTGAATAAAAAACTCCACACAAAATATGATTCATGTTAATTCTGTGGGGGAGGGAGGGAACCGGTAGGACCTTAGGGACGTGGCAGATGAAGTGTGTGTGTGTGTGTGTGTGTGTGTGTGTGTGTGTGTGTGTGTGTGTGTGTGTGTGTGTGTGTGTGTGTGTGTGTGTGTGTGTGTGTGTGTTGGGGCAAAAGGCGAAGTAAGATGAAGAGAAGTGTGTGTGTGTGTGTGTGTGTGTGTGCTGGCAGAAAGAGGGGAGGGAGGATTCTGAAGAGACTTAAGATGAAGTGTGTGCGTGCGTGTGTGTTAGGACAAGAGGAAAGGTAAAATAAAGAGTAGTGTGTGTGTGTGTCCAAGACTATGAAAACGTATGTAAAATGTATACAATTAACGTCACCATAAATATCCCTGTGGTGGTCCTGCTGACAAATTAATATACAACATTAACGATTTATGGCCTCTTTTAAGGACCCTGTGATCGTGTATGAATATTGGAGGCTTCTGATTCTCCCTAACTATACCAAGAAACAAGGTCTTTCTCTATAGGTGATGTTTCGTGGCAATATTTGAAGGACTCATTTATCTCCAATTTTTTTTTACTTCATCACATGGTCCCTTGGGGGGGTATAATATAGTAGTGTTGGCAAATCTGGAGCAACTGATTCCTGCAAATTATTCCAAGCAACAGGCCACCATTATTTTAGTTCATCTGGTCCTGTTCCGTGGTATACTTTGGAGGAATGGAGGCGTTCCAATTCACCAAAAAGAGAGTCTTCCCTTAAGGCCCCTGTGATCGTGTATATGAGACTTGGTGGCTTCTGATTCCTCCTGACTATGCCACGAAACAAGCTCCTTTGATATAGGTGGTGTTTCGTGGCAATGTTTGAAGGACTCACTAACCTCCAATTTCCTGACTAGGCTACATCATGTGGGCCCTTAAATGTGGTTCCGATAGGGTTGGTTTTAGAATATTTCGTTTTCCGTTTTGGTGTTTCCTCACGAATATTCGAAAATAAGATTAAATGGTAGATGACGGAAAGTAAACAAAAAATATATATATAAAAATTATAATATATCTAAATGCAGGTAAAATAATTATCTATCTCGGGGGAGTTGTAGGTAATTATAATTTTAAGTGTCGTATGATGTTCATTCACTTTGAAGACCTGTTTACTTCACAAATTAGTTTTTCTCGTCAATTAAATTATGAGTGGGTGGAATTTTACTGGAGGAATGGTGTGTCAAGTGTCTGAAGGGGTGATGGGGTGAAGATGGGAAGGCTGATGAAAGGGGTGAAGATGGCAGGGCTGATGGAAGGGGTGAAGTGGGAAGGGAAAGGGGAGGAGATAGGGATGGGAAAAATGGAGGAGTTGGGGAAGGGGAGCAGTCGGGGAAGGGGAAAGGGAAACGGAGCAGTCGGGGAAAGGGAAAGGGAGGAGATTGGGATGGGGAAAAGGGAGGAGATTGGGATGGGGAAAAGGAAGGAGATAGGGATGGAGAATGGGGAGGAGTTAGCAAGGGAAGGGTAAAGGGGAGTGGGGAGGTAGGGAAAGAGAAGGGGGAAAAGTTAGGTAATTGAAAGGGGAAGTCTGTGAGTATTCTTCTTAGTTTCATGAAGATCAATATTCCTTTAAAATTTGATCGAAATTTGTTCATACGTTTGTGAGAAAATATACAAGCCTTTCTGACTGTCATAACGGATCTTTTTACGGCATAATTATACACACTTAAATTCCCCCAAGTTGCAAGTTCTTGGAGGATAAACAAACACAACTAGTTGTATATGGATTTGCAATCTTGATAGAATTATATTGTTCATCTATACGCTTATGGGGTCCTACTTTTGTGAGTGAAGTGGAGGACTAGTGATTCATCCAAACTATGCCGGGAAACAGGTCCCACATCAGTAATATGAAGGTGTCCATTAAAAAAAATAAAAAATAAAAAATAAAAATAAAATAATTCCGCCAACACTAAGAGTATATATAAAAGAGATAGGTTTTCTCATAATGACCTCACTATCTGTAGACAGGGCTTATTGAAATACCTTTGCCACACTGGATAATACACACACACACACACACAAAATGGGAGCTCAGGGAATAGACGGCACATCCATAAATCTTTTACTTTAGGCTACTCCATGGGTAAAGGGGAGAATTGGCCCCCTCTGAATACCTTCTCCAACTAGTGTTCTCTCTGCCTCTTCTCTTCTCTTCTCTCTCGCCTTTGTACGCTTCCATCTTTTTCCCCTCTCCCTCCTACTTCTTCGCCCTATTTTCTGATATCGCTTTCTCTGTTCTCACCTCCTGCCTCTCTCTCTCTCTCTCTCTCTCTCTCTCTCTCTCTCTCTCTCTCTCCAAACAAGCCATTTTACAGCCTTATACAATATTACGTTAACACATTTTTCTGTGCAACTTTGAGTAAAGAAGTGAAGTATAAGTGTGTGTGTGTGTGTGTGTGTGTGTGTGTAAGTAAGTAAGTAAGTAAGTAAGTAAGTAAGTAAATTTATTGCCATTCTTTACAGTTTGGACATGTAATAATAATAGTAATAAGACGGCACGGTCTGTCGAGTCGTGACTCTTAGGACAGACGGATTAATCAATCAAGTAACAAATTGTGGCAAGGTGAAACAGGTTGTGGCACAAAGAATACACAATGATGATATACAAGCAAAGATACAAAAAAATACAATGTAGTTTCAGCTTATAATAACTAATACAATTATCCTATCAAGGCACACAGGTAAGAAACATAAAGTGTCAGGGTGATAACAGCCGGAGCTCAACCACCATGACAGTTAACAAGAAGACAACATGCTATTACATTCATGACATAATAATTACAGTGCTATTGGGTTTGTACATGCAACAGATATTGTTTTATTTCCTTTTTGAATTTGATTTTGTTACTCCCTCTAAGAAGGACTTTTATTTCTTGAGGCAGACTATTAAACAATTCCGGACCAAAACTTACAACACTATTTTGAAACAGTTTAGTTCTAAATACAGGTAACGATAAGTTTACATTATTTGCCCTAGTATTACAAGAAATATATCTAAGTTTAAACACTGAGTTAGGACCAATAGTTTTAAAAATCAATAACAAAGTAAAGTATTTGTGGATTGAAGATAGCTTAAGAATGTTTCTAGACTGGTAGATTTCGGCTGTTGAGTCAAACTTCTTTTTATGGAAAACACAACGGAAGAATTTATTTTGTAGTATAGTTAATTTGTTAAGAAATGATGTGTGTGTGTGTGTGTGTGTGTGTAACAGTTCCCCGGGAAAATTTTTATATACCTGTGACACATGCAGGGAATATAATTATAATGATCGAGGAAATGTTCTTCTCTTACCCCTCTCTCCTCCTCCTCTCAACCTCTCACACTATTTCCTTCTCACAGTTTCTTCCATTCTTGCTCCACCGTTCACACCTTTTTTCTTCCATTCCTCACCATCCTCCATCACTTAGGCCTACTTACTTCCTTCCCTCCCTCCTCCTTTATTACACCTCGTCCCTTCATCTCCTGCTTTCACTTCCTTTTCTCCTTTACTTTTCTTTTCCATATCGTCCTTTCTCTCAGACGTATACTTTTCCGTTTTCATCTCCTTCCCTCCTTCTCTTTTATCTATCTCGTCCCTACTTCCAAGCTTACTCTCTCACTCCCTTAAAATCTTCTTCCTTCCTTACATAACAAGCTCTCAGCATCTCCCTCCAGCAAGCAGGCAGAGAAGCAGGAAGGCAAGGAAGGAGCCAGTGACGTTGTTTACTTTGAGGGCGAGAAGGCCGGCTAAGTGGCGAGTCGGCGTTCGGTATAATATGTTTTGATCCTGCCAAAATTGTATTAATTCCCTTTCTAAGTAAATGTGACCATATAATAATCAAGTTTCCAGTACGTTTCAGTGTTTACGAGCTATATATATATATATACCACTACCACTAAAAGCACCTCATTCATTATTATATCTGCATACCCACCACCACCACTACCATCAACCCAAGTCATCACTATACCTACATACCCACCACCACCATCACCCCAGTCATCACTATACCTACATCCCCACCACCACCAACTCTACCACCACCAGTATCATCACCTCAGTCATCACTATACCTACATCACGACCACCACCACCATCACCTCCAGACAAAACTATACCTACACCACCACTACCATCAACCCAAGTCATCACTATACCTACATCACCACCACCACTACCATCAACCCAAGTCATCACTATACCTACATCACCACCACCACTACCACCACCACCACCACCACAATCACCTCCAGTCAAAACTATACCTACACCACCACTACCATCAACCCAAGTCATCACTATACCTACATCCCCACCACCACCACCACTACCACCACCACTACCATCAACCCAAGTCATCACTATACCTACATCACCACCACCAACAACACCATGGAGGTAGTATATATATATAGCTTCATCACCAACACCATCACCTCCAGTCAAAACAATTAGTGTGGTCAAACAGTATATACACAAGTCTACTCTACGTGACACTAGTTGGATTAAGGAGGGACTGGTTGGGTACGAGGTTCTAGATCTTGGTTGGGTATATAGTGTGTTCAAATAGTATATCCTAAGTCATGGAGGAACGACGTGAGAGTGGAGGCTGGGCAGCTGGGAGGGAAGTGGTTATAAGGAGCTAGGGGAAAGGATGTGAGGAAAGAGGCTGGGAGGGAAGAAAATGGGAGAGGATGGGACGGGGAAAGGATGTGAGGAGAGAGGCTGGGAGGGTAGAGGTTGGAAGGGAAGAGGTTGGGAGGTGAAAGGATATGAGGTGAGAGGCTGGGAGGGGTGAGAATGGGAGAGACAATGGGAGAGGATGGGAGGGAAGAGGATGGAAGCGGAGAGGATGGGAGGAAGGGGAGAAGAAGCGAGGATAGGACTATAAAATGGAGTATGGTAGAGAAAAGGAAATGAGAGGGAGAAAAGAATGAAAGGAAGCAGAGAAGATGAAAGAGGAACAAGAGAGAGAGAAAGAGAAGGTGGTAGGTAGGGGAAGAAGAGGGAAAGCAGAAAAGAATGGACGGAAGGGAAAGTGAGAACGAATGAGGTGAGTGTACAGGATAGAATGAGAAGATAGGGGAGGAAAGGAGAGATTGAGGAGAGTGTGAGGCAACAAAATTTAATTAATGAAAGAATTAAGGTCACCAGTCGAGGAAGAGGGTGGACAGAGTGAGTGTAAAGGGAAAGGAAGGAAATGGGAGGAAGGAGGGAATGAAAGAGGTGAAAGAGAAGAAGGATACGATAGTGGGTCAGCTTAATGGAAAACAAACAAAGAGTGAAAAGGGGAGGAAGAGGAAGAGAGGGGAAGGGGAAGAAGAGAGGGGAAGGGGAAGAAGAGAGGGGAAGGGGAGGAAGAGAGGGGAAGGGGAGGAAGAGAGGGGAAGGGAAGAAAGAGAGGGGAAGGGGAAGAAGAGAGGGGAAGGGGAAGAGAGGGGAAGGGGAAGAAGAGAGAGGAAGGGGAGTGGGGAGGGAAATGAAGAGGAGGGAGGAAAAGGGGGGGGGGAGGAAAGTGGAAGTAAGGAAAGATGGGAAAGGAAAGTTGAAGGAAGGTAAGAGGGGAAGGAAAGTGGAAGGAAGGAAAGTGGAAGGAAGGAAAGATGGGGAAGGAAAGTGGAAGGAAGGAAAGATGGGGAGGGAAAGTGGAAGGAAGGAAAGTGGAAGGAAGGAAAGTGGAAGGAAGGAAAGAGGGGAAGGAAAGTGGAAGGAAGAAAAGGAAGAGAAACGAGAGAGAAAAAGGAGAGGAGGGGATAAATAAAATAAGTGAGGAAAGTAATGAATGGAAGAGCAGCGAACGAGGGGAAGGAAGGAGGGGAAGGAAGGAGGGGAAGGAACGAGGGGAAGGAAGGAGCGGGCGTATACGAAGGGAGAGAGAAACTGAAGGATGAAAGGAAGTAGATGATCAGGGAAGAGGGAGACATGATAGGCCACGATGAGAGGGAGAAGGACAAGGGTAAAGATAACACAGTAGAGTAAATGTGAAGGAAAACAAGAAAGGAAAATGGAAATGGTGTGTGTGTGTGACAAGAGATTGAGGGGAGAGCGAAAGAGGAGAGATGGAAGATGAGGAGAGAGGCAGAAGGTATAGAACGAGTACGTAGCAATGATGAGAGGAATAGAGAGAAGACAAGAAGAGAAGAAAGGTATGTGTAGAGAGAGGAAATGATGGGTTGGGGGGGAGGGTATCAATAAAGAGAGAGAGAGAGAGAGAGAGAGAGAGAGAGAGAGAGAGAGAGAGAGAGAGAGAGAGAGAGAGAGAGAGAGAGAGAGAGCTTGTTAAGAAAGTAAAGTTACCACAATTATTACTCAGACCACGTATAACATCAACAATACCCCAATGCTATACAAGTCTGTCCTCTTGAAAGCAGTAAAAGAAAAATATACAGGGGAAGGAGGAAGAGGAGAGAAAGTAAATATCCTATACACGTGGAAGAAAGACGAAATATCAGACTGACAAAAGAAAAGGGAAGAATGAGGAGAGACAGGGGAAAATGACGATAGAGTTACAGAGAATGAGGATAGACAGATAATGAGGAGAGAAAGAGAAAATTACGATAGTTACAGAGAATGAGGATAGACAGATAATGAGGAGAGACAGGGAAAAATGACGATAAAGTTACAGAGAATGAGGAGAGACAGGGAAAAATGACGATAGAGTTACGGAGAATGAGGAGAGACAGGGAAAAATGACGATAGAGTTACGAAGAATGAGGAGAGACAGGGAAAAATGACGATAGAGTTACAGAGAATGAGGAGAGACAGTGGAAAATTACGATAGAGTTACAGAGAATGAGGAGAGACAGGGAAAAATGACGATAAAGTTACGGAGAATGAGGAGAGACAGGGAAAAATGACGATAGAGTTACGGAGAATGAGGAGAGACAGGGGAAAATGACGATAGGGAGTGAAGAGAAGCCACTTTGCCTCCCCCGATGGTAAACACAATGGATGGTTTGCTTGTAGAGGGCTTGAGAGAGAGGCTGTATGTATGGAGGGGGGGAGGGGCCAAGAGGAGACACTTTAGAGGCTAAGAATAAAGAAAAGTGTGTGTGTGTGTGTGTGTGTGTGTGTGTGTGTGTGTGTGTGTGTGTGTGTGTGTGTGTGTGTGTGTGTGTGTAAGAGAAAGGTGACAGCAACAACAAGAAGGATGTCCTAGGAGGTGGAGAGTGAAGGGAAAACAAATGATAATGGAGAAGATAAGAGGAGAGTAAAGAAGATAAAAACAGAAGAAAAATATGTTGATAAAGAAAAGGAAAAAAGGTATACGTGTTTGTGGGGGAAAAATTAGAGACGGATGAAGTGGAGACATGAAAAGGAAAGGATGAAACAGAGGCATTATGAAGGAGATGTATGACAGAGAGAGAGAAGGGAAATGAAACAAGAGGTAGAAGGAGGAGAGCTAGGAAAGGCTGAAGGGTAAGAAAGGTGGTTCAGGACAAGGGAAGAGGAGCTAGGGAATTCAGAGCAAGTAGATAGGAGTAGGAGGATGAGAGCTAGGATAGGGAGGCGAGGAAGAAAGAAAGCACGGGAGAAAAGGAAGGAAATCGAAAGAGAGGGGAGGAGACGAGAAGAGGAAGGAAGGAAGGAGTACAGTGTCAAAGGGCAGAGAAGTGAAGAAAAAAAAAAGGGAAGAGAGAAATACAAGGAGAATTGGGGATGAATAGGACGGAAGTGAAGACAGTTTACAAGAGGGAGAGAGGCTGGGAGGAACAAGAGAGAAGAGAGGGACAAAACGGATGGTTAAACATTGAAATAACAGAATAAATACCCGAGGAAGACGGACGAAATATCAAACAGACAAGAGAAAGGGAGAGGATAAAGAAATGAGCTGGAAAGGAGGACGACAGAAACGGCAAAAATTACGATGAAGAGAAAATGTAGTCCATGAAAAATATGATGTGCCTCTTATAAAATAAAGGGATTCTAAAGGGAAAAAACACGCGGCGGGAAAGGAGGGTGGGAGGAAGAGTGACGAGACAAATGGATTAGAATGGATGAGGGGAAGAAAAGCTGAGAAAATAGCGGTCCCCTGACACACTCCCCTAAAGAAATGCGTTTATTATCACCTGAGGGTTCACACAGGCTAAAATCTGAGAAGAAACTTTATTTTAAACATTGTCTCACACACACACACACACACACACACACACACACACATAATCTATCATGTTGCTTTACTCTCTCCTCCCCCTCCATTACAACACACACACACACACACACACACACACACACACACACTTTCTCTGACAACTCTGAAACACTCTACTACCGTCACCCATTCATCCACTTACTACGACTTGTTCTCCTTCAAACTCGGTGTGTCTAGGCATCTCATACGTAAAAAAACTGACATCTTCCCCTTTACTACGACTTGTTCCCCTTCGATCTCAGTATGTCTAGGCATCTCGTATGTAAGAATTTGTAAGCTATGTGATTTTGGACTTCTCTCGTTCTTATTATTTCACAGGGGATGACACTAAGGGGGCTTGTGCCTTTCTCAGTAAAGAATAAAAAATATATTAATCAACTCTCTCTGGCTCATCACTGCCCTTGGAAGTCCGACATCTATATTAACTTGTTGGTGAATTGAAAGGTCTGTGATTCCTCCAAACTATCCAACGAAACAGTTCCCCTATTAGAAACGTTAAGGTTATCTGTTTCTTGGCATAGTTTGGAGGAATCAGTATCCTTCCAGTTCACCAACAAGATAATCTCCCATGAGGTTCGGGTCGTGTCTTTGTGTGGAAATGGAGGGCTACTCAATTCTCAAAGCTATACCGAGAAACAAACTATATATACCACCACACTATATGAGTAGAGATCAGTTGTTTTGTAGCAGTTTGAAAGAATGAGTAGCCATGCAATTCACTAACAAGACAAGAATGAGTAGCACTGCAATTCACCAACAAGACAAGAATGAGTAACACTCCAATTCACCAACAAGAAAGAATGAGTAACACTGCAATTCACCAACAAGACAAGAATGAGTAACCTTGCAATTCAACAACAAGACAAGAAGTTCTAGCTCCCCTTCACGGCCCACACTGGAAGGGAACAAAGCTTGATATTCAGCCTCTTGTAAAGTTACTGACCCACTTGGAAAACAACGTAAATCAAGCCCGGGGCCCTAATAT